>CAEFZX010008479.1:0-59725 GCA_903066825.1 Alfaro cultratus
TATATATAAGCATTTGGATTATATTTACATTTCTGTCACTTTTTTACAATGTTAATCATTTTGTAATATACACACATTTAAGGATCAGCTGACTATTTAAGCATGTAAGTTCAATGTCATATGCATTAGTCCAGGTGGCCAAACAATTAAAAGAGCTAATTAGAAGGTGGGCTGCACTGCTTCAGTCTCTGGTAGCCACTCCAAGCATTTGGCTTGTCGAGGTAATAGTCTCTTTATCACTGCATAAAGGCAGTCTGCATAGTGCTGCATGAACTCAAGTGATGTTCTGTGTGGTTATTACAGCAACATTGGACTGGCATACATAAATAGCATCTCTGATGTTCAATGCAGTTGCATTTTTGACATGTAGAACACAAATCTGTAGTGCTGATCACATTGTGTGTTTCTTGTGTATTTTTCTTGAAGCTGCATATTTTTCTACATCATTGAAAGGTAGTTCAGATGCACAATACTGTAACACACGGCATGATCTTTCCATGATCTTCACTAATTAGAAGTGTGTTAAAAGTGATGACCATGTTACCTCTACCTGTGTGATTTTGTTTTATTTCTCTGTGCAGTCATGTTGTTCCTTTTAAGCGTGGTACTTGGATTAAAACAACACTGATGACAAGGCAGTGTCTGACTTTTCTGGAGTATTTTCAGTAAAAAAAACTTTCATTGCATACCTGATTATAGATGCCAACCAAGCACTGTCGCAGTATCTTACTGTAAATATTACTGCCATCACCCTCTCACTTCCCACCTCTGATACACTGCCTCTGGCTGTGCTTTGTATGAAAGGGACCATTAAAGCCTAAAGTACAGACAGCTGGTCTTTTTCGACTCAGCATTATGCCATAGGAATCCAGCACCTGCTTTCAAGTCCTCTTCCTCTGTCCTCTCTGGTGGGCTAAGCCTGTGTGCGCTGTGTCCGGCTGGGGAATGTGATAACTAAGCCTAAGTCCATTCAACCCAACTTAATTCCCCCTGTGTCAAACAGCAAAGCTTCAGATTCAGTCATTTTAAAGTTAAAGAAAAAAAAAAGAAACACGCCAGCAAACAAACAGAATGTTCATTTGGTCTCCAGCAGAGAGAGGCATCATCTAAAGCTGGGAACTCTCTCTTTTTTTGGCCTTTGCTTTTAATGTAACTATGCAATGGTCCTGGTTGTCGTGTTTGCTATGGCAAATTTCTTGCAACTCGTTCACATTTTCACTTTCAAACTTATTTTCCCCTTTTCTGGCCTTTTGCCTTCTAGTATCAGCTTGCAGACATTAAAAGAAGGGATTAAGCATTAGCCACCAGCCTTGTGGATCCTGTCTGCCATTTAAATTATTGTGAAGTAAATGGCTCGGCATTAGATTCAGTCGTGTCAAAAGGCCAATGAGATGAACCTCTTTGACATCGAATCCCTCTGTGCTGGAAAATTGGAACTAAATGTATTCAACAGCATCGGGACATTTGGTCACATCCCTGCATAACCTAGAGCTCATTTTTTGTGCACTTGGAAGCACTCTGGTTTTGAGAATAAAAGAATGCGTTCCCTTTGCTGAATATGTCTGAATCTTACCCTTCTAAATCTAATTAGAATCTACTGATCATATAATGAGATAGAGATTTTCAGTTGTCCAGTATAGCCAAGGTATTCTATTTTATTTTTTTCAGTTTTTAATTAAATCAGTTATGTCAGATACATAGAGGGTAAATAGAGTATGACATGCTTTGTAATCACACCTCAAAGAGAGTATTAAAAATGGTTCTTCCAAGAAATAGAATAGCAAAGTGTTCTGAAGGTCTAAATAATAAAACAAAATTCTAACAATGTTAAGGGTGGAGGGCGGTGGGAGTTATTTAGAAGACTGTTGTTCATAAAGTCCATTGAGAGGCAATAGACTTACAATAGACTTAAGGACAATGGGTCAGTGCAGTAGTGATTGGTCTTTTTGTATTGTTCTGACCTTCGAGATGTTGAGAAATGCATCATCTAAGACAAAATAAATGGCCATGTAGTTGTCAGTCCTAATTAACTCTCTACTGCTGAGCCACTTATAACACTGATGTCAGATTTTAATACTGTGTTATTAGGTGAAGTATGTTAATCAGCTGTGAGTTTGTGTCACACCCTTTAACAGTTCAAGTTTACTCTATAAAAATTCAAAAGTAACACTTTAAAACGTCTAAAACAGCTATTTAAAGTATGGAGTGACTGAGGCTGCTTGCACTGTATGCATTGAATGCACTTTACTGTAAGCAGAGCGTGGACTCCAGCAGCTTTGCACATGTGTGAATCAATTGCTATAAGGAAACAAAATTGTGTGGGTTTCTTCAGTGCTCTCCTGCAGGCTGCTGAACGATAAGCCTTCTGTTAGTCAGACTGACCACCTGTGCTTCAGAAGTGGGAGGGGTTTTCTGCAACCCTGAGTCCTCACTGTAACTGCGGTACTGTTGATGTTTTCCTGTTTTGCTGTCAAAGTTTCCACTAACACCGTATAAAGTTGCTAGATTTATCACTAGTTGCTTTTTTTGTAAAACAGTTCCTAAAGTGGTCTGAAAAGTCACTAAATGCTGAAGTATTTATTCTTCTTCTGTGTACCTATAAGTCTTCAGTTAGTGGGACAGGCTTCGCCCAGTGGCTGGATGTGGAATAATGCTGAAGTACTGAAATAGCACTAAATGACTTTCTCTTATTACAAAAAGAAATTAAGGAGAGAAACAGATGCTGTTGTCTAAGTGATCACGTATGTATCTAATCTTCCACCACCTCCACTTCTGTCATGCTGGATATAATGTTTTACCTACCCCCTTTTCTTGAAATCTACAATCATTTTTTTGCTTGGTTCACATTCGAGATAGGAAGAAATAACCTCACTTGAAGTAAAATTGTATCAACACACAGACAAGTGAATGAAACAGTGGCTCTGAGTGTCTGGCATATAAGCAAGTAAAAATTGAAATACCATCAATTGTACTGGAACGTTTGCTCATTAGTGTTTGCAGTCATTGAATTAACTGAGCCTACATTGTTCAAAAATAATTAACATGCTAACTGAAACACCAGACGTCCGAGCTAACAGACCAGCAATTAACTACCAGCAGACAGACACAGAGACTGAAGCCATGCAGTAATGGCAGCTTATGACAATACTGGTCAACTCATTTCCATTACAATCAATTAGTGTTCGGCCTAATTTGATAGAAAGGGAAATAAGTCTTTATACCTTGACACAGTGTGAATATCAAAGTAATTTATTTGAGTTTGTTGAAACGAGCCACTGATGACTACTAGTTTGATTGAATTTCTAAATTTGGTACAATCAAACAAATACATATTTTAATGAAAACATCTCAGTAATGTACAGAAAACTCTGTAATCCTTTTAACATGATAAACATTTTAATAACAAGTGTCAACACTTGAGGAGTTTCTGGCATTGGCTGGGAGGTTGCGCAGGCTCTGTGGTTTCCTGCTCTGTTCACTGCTGGTTGGGGTGTAACGAGTTGTAGCTTGTGCTGTCAGGGGAAGTTGCACCCATTTTCATATGTGGGGTCACTGATGTTTTAATTGGTTGGGTGATGATGACAGAGATGGGCTTGGTGGTGGTGTTCCCTGAGATGATGTTGCTGTGGTGAGAGCCGTAGGTTTCGGGAGCAGGCTGCTTGATGAGGTAAGTTTAGTCTGGCCGGGTGTTGGGTCCCGGCTGCCACAGTGGTGGGAACCTCCCAGCCCTGCTCCTTCCTGATGCAGGGATCAAATTCCATTTGCAAACAAACTAACCATTTTATCTATATGAAAATTACATATCTTGTCTTTGTAGTGAATTCGACTGACTATAGGTTGAAAATTATTTGCATCATCTTATCTGTTTTTATGTTTTAAACAAAGTCCAAACTACATTTAAATTGCGGTTGTATATTTACAATGTTAATGATTAGGGCTTTCAGATAATGAGAACAAAAATGTGTTTCCTCCGAAATATATTAAATTACACAAAGTCCTGAATGGGTGTTGCTTCACAATATGGTCAGGTCCCCTGTCCATAACAGGGCCAACACAAAATTAAACACAGGTAAGACAACTCGCTCAGACAACAGCTGAAACCAAAACATCATGAACATCCATCTGTTTTCTATGCTTGCTTAATCCTTACAGAGATATAATAAATTTATCTGTTAGACAAAATTATGTCAACTATGGGTAATGCAAACAACATTTAAAGATTAAGGTATTAATATTATGTATCGACTTTCCTGTGGTGTAGATTACCACTGAAAACTCCACTCATCAATGGGACACGTATGATTTGTGCACAAAAAATTCTTGCAAATGTTCAGGGACATCCTGTCATGTATGTTTCTGATACTACATTTGCATATTTGCAATTTAATTTTCTTTTTTTCCTTCAATTCGCAGTTGACAGAAATTCCTTATTAGGATTATGGTGATTTACAAAGTAATTGCTCAAAACAACACACTCTTACAATATCAATATGAAAATGGTACTGGGGGAAAAAACAAGTGGGAGTTCCTGAATGGGGAAAAAAATCAAATAAATAAATACATAGAATTTGCACTGAAATATTGCTTTTAGTTGTGTTCACACATGTTTTTTTTTGTTTTTTTTAAGCATTAGCACAATGGGACAAAACAGAGTTTTGTTAGAATTATGTCCTTTTTTAGTAAATAAAGACAAAATGAGTTGTAATCATATTTTCTTCATATGGTTCCACTTTTTCCTATTCTGACAAAACTCTACCAGCTAAAGCAGCAATGGGACACCACTGTTAATTTATGTTCTCTTGGGCACCAATGTCCAAATTATGGCCCACCATATTTAAGTCATGCTCAAAATTAGTAAATCTCTAAAGTGTATGCCACACTTCCAGGCATAAAACATGCACTTAATTGCTCTGTCACATCAGATCCTGTGTCCCTGGCGTACTTTATTACCCCCTATTAAATGCTAATATAATTCCAGGAAGTTTGCAATAATGCGTCTCTCACTGGAGCCAAAAATAGTCCAGAGTAATACAGGAGTGACGAGCAATTAACTTAAATACATATCCCTCTATAGATTCAAGACTGATACTAAATAGTCTTTTTGAGGAAGAAAGAGAAAACAAATGCACAATTTATTTTAAAAAATGTGCATAATGGCTCCCCTGCCAATTTGCATGATTTAGCATTCCCTCCCTCTCAGCAAACATTGCTGTCCAGTAATTCTTTGAACCTCTGGGTTTTAGACACGTATCATAAATCTGTCATGACTGTGACACCAAGTTGCCTACACTTTTCACCCAAAGGACTTTTAGCTTCACTGGGAGAATTATGGATATTCACTGTGCCAATTAATTTAGCTAATTAAGGTTGCATTAGAATACAAGAGGAAAAGTACCTCATTAAATAATAAAACAAAAAATACATCGGCATAAATGCTGTCATGTGATTTGTCACTTTAGTCGCCTTTCCTACCAAATGGTTTATATAATGTGATTTTTATGGTCTCCTTTCAGCGACTGACAAAAACATGATCAGAAATTGTCACTTCAACGGATTTGAGTTACAAAACTTTAGCCCTTCCCTTAATGTTATTTTTTTTTTTTTTTATACGTACTCTCGGTATGCCCTCTTTTAAGCTCTTTCACTGTCACACATTTTTTCTAATTCTCTCCTAAAAAACGGCTTTTCAAAAATGTCTGTCATTTGAATAGACAAAAAATTAAATAATCTTCTTTTCCTTCTCACGACTTGTGACAGGTTGTGTTAAGGCAAGACAATGGCCTGGATTAAACACTTCCCTAAGTGTTGTTTGTGTAACAGCCTGAGGGGGGCAGACAAGATCTTTGAATGTAGAAGGTGTAAATGGATTATTTCAGCAGTTTTATATTTGATAGAGAGAAAAAGGGCAATTTATCCCATTTTTTCATATTTCCTCCCAACAAGTAAATATATATATATATATATATATATATATATAAATCTGTGGAATCCACATTTTCTTTCCCATTACGTCACATACTATAGCTTGAAATAGTGTTTAAGCAGACAATTTTAACTCATAAACTGAAAAATACACAAATAAATAAACATGATCAATTTGTTATTTTTTCTTCATTGCTTTTACATTAAATAATTTTTCACACAACACTGTTAATCACACAATAAGCATAATCATGCAGCAAGTCACAAACACTTTAGATTTTCTTCATGTGAAATCATCATTGGACTTCCAGCAGCTTGTTCACAACACAGAGCGCAATTCTCTTATCAGTCCTTACTTTAAAGATTCAGGCAAGCCCTTCACCCAAGGCTTCATCCCTGATGTTGTTCCCAGCTCTACCTAACATCTATATTGTCCTTTCTCCAAGTAATTGCAGCTATGCAATCTCCAAGCCAGACATGATGATGAATAAAATGTCAAAAAACCTGTGGTTGTCAACAACAAACTGATGACATTGCTTGTAAACTCTATGTACATGTAAATAGTTTTTTTTTTTTTTTTTTTTTGCATGTTGCTTGTATGGAGCTGCCTGTATCCTATATTTAAGGACATCTGTATTTTTAATGATGGCAATTCTTTGTGTTTTTGCACCACTGCATATGTGAGTGTCTGCATTTATGTATCTCCTAATAGCTGTGTGTCAATAAGTGTTGCTTAGACACATTCTCGATTACAGTTACAAATATATTAATGATAAACATAGAATGTTCTCTTTGTAGATGTAAGTGTGCAAAATAAATTGTGTGAAATTAATTAATCTTTATACATATATATTTGTTGTCTACTTTTTCAAGAACACCTTGATGATACTGGCTTTGAACGTATCTTATATTTAGAACTACTTTTAAATTCAGCAATGGTGTCAAAAACATTTTGGTCCATATTGATTCTGGCTGTTGGTCAATCATCCATGATGAAAGACTGGCATTCCACCACATTCCAAAGATGTTTTCTCAGATTGAGATCTGGTGACTGCGGTGGTCATTGGAGAACAGTAAGTGTGTTCTCATGTTCAAGAAATTAGTCTTAGAGATGTTTTGGGCTTCATGTCACTGCAAGTAACCATCAGAAGATAGGCTCACTGTAATCATGAAGGGATAGAAGTCATCTGCAACAATAATTGGACAAGGTATAGCATTTAAAGAATACTCATTTGGCATCAAGGAGCCCAAAGTGTGCCAAAAATAGGCTGCACCCAGTAACATCCACTAAAATGTTCAGTTACATCAAGTTCTGACCTTACCATTTGATAATATAAATTTCAGCTGTGAGTCAATGTCCAACACACTTTCTTAGGTGATGGCGTCCTGTGTACCTTTGTTATAACAAGGGAGCTACTGTTGCTTGTGTATCATATTGAACCAGCCTGACCTAAATAATTCACTGACCTTTAACATCAACAAGGGCTTTTCCTGACAGCTTTTGACCATTGGATATGTTCTCTCTCACAACAATTAATAGAAAGGAAGAAGAAAGAAAACGAGTGAAGACAGTGAAGGTAACGTCAGTAGTAAAGGAAGTTCTTGGGTTGAAAAATCAAAAAAAGAAAAAGTTGATTTTGCAAAGTCTAGGAGAAGCAAAGATTTCTCTTCAACACAGCAGACTTCTGTGAGTAAAAAAAGAAACTATAAGTTGCCAGTCAAATGGGGAAGGAATCTGGTTAGAAAGGCAGATGCACTCATGCAGGATGTCAAGAATCACAACAAATGCATCGGTGCATTGATATAAACAGATGTTTGAAAAAAAGAAAAAAAAATACTGAGGATGTTTATTTATTTTGAACATGATAGCAGTACAAAACAACACACATGAACAAGGGATGAAAAAGACAATTTTTTTTGTACCACAATAATCTTAACATGACTGGGTTCTGTACATCAGTTGAATAAAAGGCTGACCATATTGAGAAAACCTTGTGAAACAAAAGGTGAGCCTTCTGCTTAGATATTAGCTATTTGGTGAAGCACAGGCCTTTTACCTTAGCAGGTAGAACTTCAATATAACCACTTCTGAAACTGAGTTATACAGTTTTATGACAATATGTCATATCATGTGTTTTGCCCTAAGTTTATCGGGGTTTTTTTATAAGTTCATGCTGATTGGTGCATTTCTGTGCCTGCTGTGACTGCTTAGAAATACATGCTGGTAGTCAGAATGACATGTTTAGTCTTTTCCATGTGAGCATACTCTGGATCTTTCCATGTGCTGCTGCAGTCTTATCAGATCATGTTCACGAGCTATATCCCTACTTAATTCAGTGATGGTTTTAATTCTCATAGTAATTTTCACCTATTTTTTTATTGTGTTACCATTTCACAATTTTCTCATTAAACTGCACAAAATTTAACCCTCGGTAGCTCAAAACGTTTTAAGTGTTTAACCTGCTTGGAATACACGCCAAGATGTCCTGTCTTTAGTTTGAGAATTTGTGCAAATATGTTGTAAACAGGCGCTCTCTGTCTGACATGATAAAATGTGAGGGAACATGAAAGTAGAATAGCGAAGAGCTTATTAAACTCAAGCTAAAAAAACTAACAAAAAAAAACTAATAGCTGTTAGAAATGTTACTGTAGATGCATGTGTAATCAAAATAATTATTCAGAATAAGTTCATATGGATATTGGAATAAAAATCCAGACAGCAAATTCTGCATACAAAAGTCTCTCTTCGATTGTTTTATGTTTTGCATTACTTTTTCCACAAGATGAATCTAGTGTTCTTTCATATCTTGTGTTTATGTCCATTGGTAGCAGAGTTCCATAGCAGAAGTGCCGTGACAAATAAAATATGCCATGAAGACAAAACGATAAGCTACATCATGGAAGCAGGAATGTCATATCACCTACACTCAGAGGCATATACAGTGTCTTATCTGTCAGTCCCGAGAAGCACACATTATAATAAAACCATTATTGCAGATGTGACAAATAGTTCTGCACAGCTACCATGAGTCTTATTTTTCATCATAACTGTAAAGAAGTTTACTTGGGTGTAAAACTGGGACAAATTTAAGACAAATAAACAGCATACTTTACATAGATTGGACATGTGAGGTAATAAAAAAAAAGTGCTGTATAAAAAGTATAATATAGACAGAAATGTATACTAATGTATATTTTTATTTATTGTGCAGATATGTTGTATCTGCTGCTCACTAGTTACTATACTGGATGCCCATACCTCTTTGATTTAATGTGACTTTTAATGTAACTAATTTTAAACAAGGAATCATCTTATTGTATCCTGTAGTGAAGTTAAAGAAATAAAATACTTGTAGGTAATGGAATTGTCAATGGAATACTGTAGATATGCTTGGCTTCCAGTTTACCTTTGGAAATGACCCACTTCTATTTAGAGGCAATTAAGCTGCTGGTCACTGACAGCAAATCTTATGGTAACCTAACACCCAATGGCACTAGCATTCATGGGTTTAGTCAAGCTAGCTTAATTAGCACCGCACATTTGTTTACCAGCTGCACACTGGCATCGCTGTGAAATGCTCTTGAATGACAAGGAGTAAAAAGTGGAATCCTTTGGGTAAAAATGTTAAACTAGATGGTCAAAAGTTATCAAATGTGGAGATTTACCAAGAAGCAAGATAATAATGGCCTGCTTTATTAAAACAACCTTCACTCAGCTTACTTAGTATTTCATTTTCACATACTTTTTCTCCCTTCCCTAAGAAGTTGGTATGTAACTCTAAACTGGAATCATCTATTCTATGAATCCAAAGCTATCAGAGTTCTCTGGTTGATAGAGTTCAGGACGCAGAAGTATCTCACCCTGACCTTTACTCGTGTTTGCTTTCTCCAAACTGGCTGGCTGAAAACACTAGAACATGCTGGGAATGATCACAGGAAAAAAACAGCAGCCTGTGAGACTATATATATATATATATATATATATATCACTTATTTTGAATGTTTTAATTTAAATTACGCTTGAAACCTGAAAAAGTTTTATTTAGAATCTGATCAAACATAGAGATTTAAGAGATCTGCCCTTCACAGTAAAAGCTAAATCCCCTCCCCCCCATTACATGAACATGTTTTTATTTGCATATAGGGCATCATATCTTCCGTTCATGAAAACTGCGTAAATTGTCCTTTCTTTTTCCTAATGCAGTCGTTCATGCATTTAGATGCCCACATCAGTCAATTCAGCTTATCTAACATAACAGAAAATGTCAAAAACAGACAGAAAAAGTGAAAGGATAAGTTACAGCTGAACAAACTCTTTCTGAGATATACTTTTCTTATGTAACATTTCACTCCTGTTTGATCGACACAAATCCCCGTAAAGGATAAATTATCCGTATATACCCCAGGACTCAAGAAAAGTTTCCTTTCTTTACCATAATCCCACATCTCTATCTGTCAGAGAGGGAATAGACTTTTGGGTAAATGAATATTTTATTTCATTTTCAACTTCAGGAAACCTCATACATCTGTTTTTATGGCTCTGTTTTAACTATTATTCTTGCAATTCTTCTTCTTCATTATTATTATTATTATTATTATTAATATATAAAAACCATTGTGGTGTCAACAGTTTAATCTGTACACAACTCTTCCAGTATTTCTAGATCCTTTGCCCCAAACAGAAATTGTATACCAAAAAGTTTTAGTCTGTACTGGGGATGAGGGTCAAATGTAGCTCAAAGATATTAATCACGGATTCCATCTGATAACTAAACCCTAAAACTAAGCACAGACAAACATGTAAAAAAAACAGAACTCAACTGGGAAATACAACAGAGAAAATCATTCTGAAACACAGCCAAAATTTATTCAGTGTCTGCAATGCTCACTTAAGATTATACAAATAAAGCATCATCTTGTGAATACCCTTGATATCTGGTATGGAAGACTTTAGAATAAGAAGGTCTGAAAAAGTTCCCAAAATCTGTTGAAAGACAGAAGTTCCTTTTTGAGAGGGATTTTAGAAATTGCTTAAAGACTTGGTACATTTGGCCATGGACTTATTGGTAGAAGCCTTTCAGGGATCCTTATTAAAACTCAATAAAACTACCCTCCAAATGTACTTTGCTCCCTGATAAGTGCCCAGAAAGCCAAGAGACAACTGGCACAGCAGAGGGGGAGGATCAAGATATTGAGAAAGAGAGAAGGGAGGGTGATAATAAAACAGGAAAGAGAGACAGATCAAAGACAAATAGTGAAGCAGCTGAGACATAGAGAAAAAATGAATGAGGATGAGGGGAACCCGGTGGAAAGAAGTAACCCAGCGCTGCAGGGAGAAGTTGTGTTCCGTTTCTGCTCTTGGCCTCACCAGCTGTAATGAGGCTCAGATTACAACTAGGCCCCGAACCCTGACGTGCAAAAAGTATTAATGCCCAGGCTGGCAAAGCTGGAGACTGCACTCGAAGAATCAGCTCATCATTAAAACATATTGCCCTCAGCCAGAATAATTGAAAATAGGAATATGTACTGTAGTTCCCGATGAGTGTTTCTGGGAGACAGAAAGGAAAGAGACAGACGCAGACAAAGAGAGGCAAACTTTATGACATTTTGAGAGGCAGAGGTGCCTGGGGGTTTGCACATCAGTCATATGAAATTATGATGTTTTGTCAATGAGACTTAAATAATTGAATGAATCATTGGGAACAGCATCATGAACACCAAGAAACACACTAGTTAGAGAATCAACTTTCCGTTAAAGGAAAACTATTTATCCACTGTCATCAGTGGCCTTTGAAGTTTCCATCCACAAAATTAGAGTGCGAAAAATGCGAGGAGACTGAGTGCATGAGAGCTATTTAAGCCAATCCTTCCTAGAACTCATGTTGATTAATCTATAACGTCCATTACCAAGGGTCAATGTCAGAACATGCACGAGAAACAGCAACCAAAATCATAACATGCCACTGCCTCCTAACTGCATCATCTGATGAGAAGCATTTCTGTAGAAACTATACACAACCTCATTATGCGCAGCATATCATGCTTCATTTCAGAGAATTCATATGTTAACATTTTCACCCAGAAAATCCTCGTACAGAACCATTCCATTACAGGTATCTCTCTGCCTATCAATGATTTCTCCCTCATATAACCAAAGGCCAAGAGCACATACATAACAGTTTGTGGTTGATTTCTGATGTACAGTAGTGTACAGTTTGTGCCTGACTGGTTGTTGCCCTCTCTTTAGGAAAGCAACTGTGTGGTATCCCTGCAAGAACTGCAAGGCTTCAAGAACAGCTTCTACCTCCATGTTGTTAGACGGATAACAGTGACATGCACAGACCCTGGCATACTCACATACAGTGATGTAACATGTTGCAGTGTCCATGTGTTATTGTCAACAGTCCTGATGCATACAGTACCATGCAGTTAGTTGCCAGTAATATTTTATGGATTACATAATGATCCGCAATGTTTAGATAATACTTCAGCTTTCAGGGTGTCAATTTTTGAATGTGTTTTAATCCTCCCCCGGAATTAGCCCGACGCTCAGGAGGAGTGCAGAAGATTTTACAGACAGTGGGAAAGTGGGGGTGGAGGGGTGTCCCATCAGATCATCGGTTCCCAAAACCACACACACCAATAAATACTCTGAAAAGTGTCAGTGTGACCCTACTCAGGGTAAAAAGCTTACAGGGTCTAACTGACCCTGTGAATTAGGCCCTGAGGTCCAATTCCTGGGTCCAGTTCTTTTCAGAGAACTGAAAAGCTTTTCGGCTCTAGTGACCTTTATTTGACAGTTGTTGGACAGGAAAGTGGATTGTGAAAGAGATGGAAGACATGCGGCAAAGGTCATCAGGTTGGGACTTGAACCTCTAACAGTCACATTGAGAACTAGGGCCCCCATACATGGGTTGTGCTTCACTCCTATGTCTCTTCTTCGCCCTTGACCCCATCGCTTAAGACTGCGGAATGGTTAAATTAACAAATATTTGGTATCAAAATCCACGTTAGAGTTTTGTGAAGTGGAGTAACAATAAGTAATCACTACTTGATTTCAACTTATGAACACTTCTATAACTAAATTCTTCCAGCTGCAAGATAATGTAGACAGCTGCTGCTCCTTCCCAACTGGAACCTGTGTGACCTAGCTATTTTCTCAGTGCTATGAAGCAATTCTGTGCCATCACACCACCCTTAACCACCAGTGAGCATACTCACTTTTTTTTCCTGACAGACACCATGAGTGAAAATCTCAAATGTAAAACTCAGCTAATGCACATGGGAAATATAACCCAATTTCAACGAGCACTCTAGCAATACATTTGTTGAGCAACCACAATACCACAAATGCAGTCCTCGGTTTCAGTGCATGTAAAAAAATCCTCCATGCAAGTCAAATGATATAGAGTAGTGTGTTCATTTTTTTTGTAAGGTAACAGAACTTTGCCAGTTAAATGAAGGGTGAATGCCTCCAGGATATCAGTTCCCTTCTCCTATACTTCTACACCATTCTCCAACGACCCTGCGCACAAACACTCACCCTTCTCCTCCATCATTTCATCTATCCAGATTGTGCTGTGCCACTTCAGTGAACATCAGGGTGTACTGACTTGTTTTGACTGTGTTGCACTTGCAAATTTACTTTAGTAGAGAAAATTGAAAGTCAGACTGTAATCCTGTGGTGCAGTTCTCTTTCAAAGCCTTATAACATCAGCTTTGGTCTGTGTTATGAGAATGTATAATGTTGTTACAGATGTACAAAAGAAAATTGACAGATAAGTAAACAAACAAATAACAAGAATAAAGCACCAAATGTATAGAATTCAAACAACATTTCAAATGTTCTAGTAATTACAATGGATATACATTTTTAAATTTTTAATTTAGCCTGGTGGAAATCCTTATACGTCAATGACCCATATATGAGTGTATATGTCATAAAATAAGGAGAAAGTTTGTGATTTGATGGTTCATAAATCTTAAAATGTATGTAACCTACAAACCCAAACATTTTGTTTCTCTGTTGTTGAGCTCTCATCTATCTGCTTTTGTGTAAGGGTGAGAAAACTTTATTCATGCTCGGTGGTTTGCTGTTTTCCCATCTCACACATGCAAACACACATAACTTGTTCATAAACCACACGGCACAACGAGCACACGTCTTGGGATTTCAAAGAATCTGTGGATTGTAATGAGACACTGAGTACCTTGTGACCTTGGATTCACAAAGTGAGGCTTGTCAAGCTTCAGGTAAGGCTTGCTGGAGAAACTAGAGTGTATGTGTGTGTGTATCTTTGTCCTCAAGTAATATGGCAATCTTCAAGCCTGTGTTCCACTATGTATGCGTTTGTCAGATTGAACACCTACTGTTTGGTGTTTAGGATGTTGGTGTGCACACAGGAGCTTCATAAATATATATTACAATCAGAGCTGATGTCTGTCAAGGCAAAAATTCCTTCAAAGTAGAAATGTGTCCATAAAGAAAAACAGATCAAATAAAGACTAAACTCTAGTCGTTACCTGTGACCTTTACAGTTCAGTGACCTTTACCATGAATAAGCCTGATTTGTTTTTTTTTCTTTTATCCAATGGGTCTTCATGTGACAACATGTATTGTGCAGGATTTCTGAATAGTTGAATCTTTCACTGTGAGGTCCAGGGTAAAATTCAATTCATCTTGATTCAGTTTATTTATATAGTATCAATTCATAAGAAAAGTCTTAGTAATGCAAAAAATACAGTATATATGCATATATGCATATATACATTTAAAAATCTCAAGAGCTTAAACAAAAATTAGATATGCGTCTAAAGTTTAATAAAGCCTCCTGATAGAAAAGTTTCTTATTCAAGGTTTGATTACAGCAACCTTAAAAAATTGTGGGGTACATTTATTTACAAACTGCAGGTTAGTCATGTCTAAAATGACTAACCTGACACAATCCTAAAAGAATTGATATCTTTTAAGGTTGTGTCTAGGATAGATGGCTTAAAAGTTTAAATGAATCTAATTCTTTTTTGAAAACATGCTTTCAGGGACTTTTTCAGAGACTAGAAACACATGACCTAAAACTAAAAATATATGTACATTTGAAAAATTAAACAATTTGATAAAAAGAAGAAAAGGAAAAAAGATTCCCCTGTCTATCAATTTAAGTAGTGTCATGGTATATGTGGGAAATGGACCAAAACATCATCAGGAATGTAGTAACCTCATGATGTGTTTAATAAAAAGTGATATAACACTATGAAGAAACTATTTGTAGGTGAAAAGCAGGTAATACAGAACACAGAATGACCAGGAGGGAGAATGCAACAAGCAACATAGAAAGCACAAGGGTACCTATGCAGATGGAGTAATCAAGGAAATGTGAAACAGTTGAAGGGAGTTAGCAGAGAGAGGAAAGGGACAAAAGGATTCTGACACGAGGGTACGTTAGGAAATACATTATCACAATGTCTGAATGTCTCATAAATTTCCCACTGATATCTAACAGTATCGGAATGAATTTGTGATGCATTACCTCATACTTATATATGGACTTACAAAGCTGATATATTGCTCAGACCAAGTGGGGATCCATCTTTTCTGACAGACAATGGAAGAAATAAAAGACATAAAATCCTATCAGACTCCACCATTCCCCTGTAATTAGAAAAATAATGACACATGGAAGTATGCATAATATTGAGGGCAGGGAACATGAATGAGATTCTAATTGATGCTAGATAACAAGGAAGGAGAAATGCCTTTCACATTTGGAAGTTCCCAATATTTCATTTCGTATAAGACCATGGAACTACACTTAGGTTATTTTTTTCTTTTTTTGCTATAGCATTTAGGACGTTTTTAATTCCTTTCCAAATCCTTTGTGCAATCTCTGTTTTCTGTAGAATTTACATTTAGGAAATATACCTGATTCAACCTGCCTTATCCACTGAAGAATGTCTTAGGTTACCCATTTGATGAACTCAGTTCTAAAGAAGGATTACTCCTGTTTTGGAAAGCTAATAAAACTATAACCACTAGAAGTCCTCCATAGTCAGTTAATGTTTAATTATAGATCTAAAGCGGAAGGTGTTGTCATTGTATGTTGCGTAAAGGAGGCCTTTCCAGCTCATATTTTCTGTTAACCTTATGTTGTACAGCAGGGTAAATTACGTTCCTGTTTTCAACCACCACATTCAAGCCTTTTATATATAAATGGTTAAAGCTAAAATGTATTCTGAGTTATACTCAAGGCAGCCAAGCAACACCACTGGTTCTTGTACCATCATGTCAGAATCATGAATGAAGAAGGTCAGGCAAACCTGTCAGAAATCTGTTGAGGGTTGATATGCCTTGCTTCACCAAGGCAAGCAAAGCATTGCAAAATAAATAAACTTGGATTCTTAAAGTGCAAAGCAAAAATATATAAAACAGTATGAGGTACAAATTTAACTGAAATCTAACTCTCACTCTGGACCTCACACACATCCAAAAGCAAACTATTGTCAATTTTTGATTAATATATTATGAATAATTATAGACATCTCCTGAACTGACTAGTAAAATCAGCTTTGAGAATCAATCATTACACTGGGATTAGGCTCTCTGGGGTCAACTCATTTATTCACAGCCACAAAACCACTGCTTTAGCACAAACCAGTTTTCAACAAATGTCTAATTAGTAGCTAAAGGTAAAGAGACATTACCAGATCTATTTCTAAATGATTATCCCTGTATTTTACTGTATGTCAACAGGAACACAGTGGCTAGTTTCAAATAGGGGGACATCTGGATTTTGTGCTTACCATTATGTGGAAAAGGTTCTGTGTTTAATGTCATTACAGAAAATTGCCTTTTGACATTATGGAACAAGATACATCAATATGTTGTATTTTAAGAGGTGTATGTGATTTATAGAGGTTCCATAAAATGACTGAGAGCTCTTTGTAAATCATTCATAATTTTTAAATGTTTATTTTTTTTCACTTTCTTCTTTTTATTTTAACACCGAAAGAAAAGCACATTCTCTAGCATAGAGCAAGTGATTGCAAATTGACCGAATAGAGGCTTTCTTATCTAGAATAAAAACTCAACATCAGAGATAGAAAAGGAAAAAAAAAAAATGCTGGTTTCTTTTATTTATATATATATAAAGTCTTTACAGTAAAAATCAGCATTTACCCTGACAAAGAGTTAAAGCATGTACATGTGTGTGTTGTATATCAATGTATAATATGATTTATGTAGACAGTTCATTCTAACTGTTATGGATCACATAAAAATCTTGAGATACTTGTTTTGTTGTTATATTGCCCAGCCCTCTTATTTGTTTAGTTTTGAGTAAAATATTCCACACATTAAAAATAAGACAAATCCTCAAACCACAAAGATATGTCCACTAGTTATTTTAAATGTCTCAAAATTGTGACACATATGTTCTTTTTTTTAGTAAAATTATTTTGCTTTCACAAAGAAAAAAAAGAGGTTAAGCTCAAA
Source organism: Alfaro cultratus (assembly GCA_903066825.1). Lineage (NCBI taxonomy): Eukaryota > Metazoa > Chordata > Actinopteri > Cyprinodontiformes > Poeciliidae > Alfaro > Alfaro cultratus. Next base: position 17,411 of record CAEFZX010008479.1, read on the forward strand.
AACTGACCATCAGCTGAAGGAGATTTTTCTAAAGTTATGGCAAAACCTTTCAATTACCCAAAGCTACACCTTGAACTTGAAAAGTGATAAACAATCCAAAGACTCCAACCTTAACTTTACTGCTGGTTTTTTGAAACACCATTTTGTCAGATACTTTTTTATCTGTAAAAATAACCTCTTGACATTTGTTGAAAGTGGGAGCATGTGCTGTAATGGGCGGTCAGTTCTGTGATGCTTCAGGTGAATAACATTTTCATCAAATCCTTGCTGGATATATTTTATAAATATTAGTTTTAAGCCAGTATGAAATCTGTTTCAAATGTTTTCTTCTCTAACATTGCAACTTGCATTTTTCCAACAAACTCTATCGAAGGTAAAACCCTGTTTTATAACTCAGTGTTTTCAAGTGCATTCAGAAATGTGACTAAGTGCTTTCATAGGATCGCAACTTTTCTAATTGAAATGAATAACATGTTAGTCTGCACAGATTTATAGAATTATTTTACCTTCAATTCACAAAATTGAAGAGGGGTCATGTTTATTTAACAAGACAAAATAAAATCACCTTGATGCATCAGAGATTGTTAGTTCTTATTAAGTTAAACCTTAAAAGTCAAGTAAATATAAAAAGGTCAAAGAACATAAGATTTAAAAGATTAAATCATCTTTCATGTTTCTAAATTGTTTCAGACGTCAACACATCTGCTGACCTCAATTTACAATATATTCACCACATTCAACACTGTTTTTCTACTGTACAGTTTGAGGACAAGTCAAAGTCAAACCTATAGTTCATTCCATGTGTGTGCGTCTCAATTCATTTTCTTTTGACTTCCAATTTAAGGAGGTAAAAAAGTAAACCCCATGGCAGTGACCTCTGCTGTGGTGCCATGAATAATGGGGACCATTAGTTGCAAGGCACTGCACTCTAAGAAAAGTAGTCATTTCTGACCCAGAGGAGTTCTTATTGTGAACACTGAAGAAAGACTTTTCCTAAATGTTTTGCATACATGTTAAAATATCAATTTTCTTGCATGTGGAGAATGCTTTAGGGCAAAAAAATATACTGTGAATTCATTTGCCTGGTTGCTCTCTCCCAATGGTGCAAAATGAATTTTGTAGACTTAAATCACATTTGTTTTACAAGTTCTTGCCTGCATAATGGTATACAGACATATACAAATAAAATCAAATGTTTACTTTAATTTGTGGTGAGAGTGGCTTAACATTTTTAACTGAACAACATTCATTTTAAGACTGTCAAAGAACCAATAATATTTCAGTACAAGGCATGGTGAAGGAAAATAAGGAAAATAGAGTAATTTAATTCTCTCAGTGGATTTGGTCCAAGGATACATATCTATTTAGACAGCGTGGGAGATTGGCAGCTTAAGGCAAGAGGAGGAAATTACTCATCCCTCAGCACTAAAGAAATGTTTGTTTCCAACTCCTTCCTTCGAACTATTTAGATCGAAACACAAATTAAGTGCAATTAACAAGGTAAACTGCTCCAAGCCAGCTGATATCAAATCATTAGGAGACCCCATCAACCACATTTTCTTTCTCTTATTCATCAAAGGACCCTCACTCAAGTTAAACTTCACACTTCATTAATTAATTCATCACCTAAAAGCTGAGTATTGATTTTCTGTAATGGCTTTACAAAACTGTGGAACACCTAGAAGCAGGCATAATTAAAAAGAGTGAGTATTTGCCATAAATCATCTTTAAAAGGGTTAAAAGCCTTCCAGGTCATCAGGGAGAAAGCTTACAATATCAACAGATAGTATCCCCCAGTCATTAAGGGAAACAGGGATACAAATTCTGACTTTTTTTCAGCTACAGCAATAGAGGGTGAACCGAGCATAATGGGAATCATAAAACAAGGAGGAAAAAATGAAAGTAAACACTGAAAACAGAGTTCTAAACAACATAGACCATACAACAAAGCCAAATAGAAAAGACTAATTATTTTATCCATCCAATCCATCACAGAAGATATAGGACAAACAGCCATGCACACACCCACAACTAAGGACATTTTTAGAGACCAATTCACCTGACAGTCATGTTTTTAAGTTATGGGAGGAAGCCAGAGTACCTGGAGAGAACCCACGCTTGCACAGGGAGAACATTCAAACTCCATGCGAAAGATGCCGGGCCAGGATTCAAACCCAGGACCTTCTTGCTGCATGGTCACAGTGCGTCAATAGTATTAAGTGTTCTATTGGTGATTTTTGACTGCTGATATTTTGGGCAAAATGGTGCCTGGATGTTGCAAGAGGGCCATATGTGATTTTTAATAATCTGCTATAAGGTTGCTTTTACTTCCATTTGAAACATACTAATTAAAATATAGCATCAGTCAGGAACAGAAAAGTTTGTTTTGTTGTCAAGTATAAAACACATTTTCTTGACTTCACTTTGGATTCTGTGTACTTTGTAATTTCCAGGCTATCTGAAACAATAAATGTGCCTTAACCAGTTAGTTATAATGTAGCAATGCAACTACAGGACAATTTTTAGCCTGGTGCCATTTCATTGCCAAAGTGTCAACTTTGAATGAAAAGCATTTTATAAAATGTCACTAAATTTATATTATAATGTTAAAAGTCTTGGTGATGAGAAGGAGAAAGTTTTGGACAAAGAGCCATGAACACACATGGCAGACTTGCTATAAAGATACATGGATAAAACCTTTAAACAGAGATAAAAACATAAATTTTAAAGGTCAAAGTTAAATTCAACATTGAAAAAAAGTTCTACAAAATAAAGCTACAGCTTTAACCTGTGACCAATTTTTGAAAACCCATGAACTGAAGACAAAATCTCCACGAAGAATTCAAATTAGGATAGAATTGTAGAGCAATGTTATGCAAAAACAGTACATATATGTTCTAAAAATCATAATTAACCCTCTGATGCGTAAGTGGGTCCTTTTTGACCTGGTAAGGTCATTTTTTAACAATATCTTTGTAATGAAAAGTTTTCATCACTTCATGTTCCAGGTATTCCTCAAAAAATATATTATTGATGTCATGGAATTAAAATTTTTTATTGACCTTTTATACATTTTAAGAAATAGCATCTTTTATATCACTGCCCCATTCTCCCGTGACTGGGTCAAAAATGACCTGCATTCTTTTCCTATGGAACTTAATAGGAATCTTTGTTTCTTACCAACTTTGACTGTCAGGAAAACACTTTTTGTGAACCATACACACTGAGTCCTAAGTGTCAGCCCTGAGTAATAATATTTTACACAGCAAGAACTCTTACATATAAGTATTAACTTTATTTTTTACCTAACAAGTGGGTGTGTGTGTGTGTGTGTCAATCATGAATACTGTGACAGTGTTATTGTCACGAGTCAACATATTAGCCTTCAAAATTAGCTAACACTAGTTATCTAACCAACTAGCTAACATTACCGCCTATACTTTATTGTGCATGTGTATTATTTGTGTGTCTGCAGGCGTGTCTCTGTGTGTGTCTGACACCCTGGATAAGAAAACCAAGAGAGAGAATGTGTTGAATGACATGCAAAACCTGTTGATCAATATGATCAAGGTTCTTTCTTTTATCATCTCAATAAATAAAATAAAAATTCATAGCTATATAAATATGAATTTATAGTTAGCTGCAGATTGAGAGTACAGGTGCAGGTCAAATGCAAGTTCAATTCGTACATCAATCCAGTTTATTTGATATGTGTGCATATATGTGTGTGTGCACGTGTGAGGGAGCAGGGGTGCAGGTGTGTGTGTGGGGTGGTTTTTGTGTTCGTATGTATTAGAGAGTTTGTGTGTGGCCTTTGAACTCTTTTTCTGGTGTTTAAATGGTTTTATACTTCACAGGTCCAAAATGACCCACAAGACAATCCTTGTACCCTAGTGGTGTCCAGCCCACATGGAAATCTAAACAAAAACAAAGTATCACTTTTTCTAATGACGGGGTCAATTCATAAAATTTCAAGTCGGAAAAAAATTGTTTAGGGTATTTTTTTCTACAGCTAAACATGCTAGTGGGTCACTTTTGACCCGCAAGACAACACAAGGGGGGAGAAACATGGAGGGAGTTCAAATTTCACACGTGAATTCGATACGGAGATGATATTCAGCCACAATCTTACATCATAGCAATCATGATTTACTACCACTATGGTTCAACTTGTGATTTAAGACAGAAGACTGTTTTATAACGGTCTGTAAATTTATATTTCAGTCACTCCTACTCTTACCCCCTTTCTCTCATTGAATTTTACTTCTCCTTTCTCTCCTGTCTTCCTTGCTTTGCCTCCTCTTTCCTTTGTCTCCTATGCACACACACAGACACACATGCACACTTTCCTCGCAAAGGAGAACATAAATCTGACTAGAGTCCCAGGGTGGGCCGTGGGCACCATAATTACAGAACATCAAATGAAAGAATTAGTGTCCTTTTTCTCATTATCATGCAGGACTAGCAAGTCCTTTGCAATTTCTCATCTTACCTTCCCTTTTACAAATACACACATGAAGCAGGCTCTCATTTTCTTTTACACAGTACTACCAAGCGCAACATATGCTGGTTCCCTAATGCAGTCATTGTTTACTGGGACTAGGTGACACCAACAACTGAGTACATGTGCCATTATGTTGTTCTTTTTGGATTGATAAATATAAAGTTTCATTTTATTTTATTTATTTTTGTAAAGTAACTAAACAGTACTCTTTAGTATTTGTCTGAAGAAGTTATTTCAGCAGAAACAGTGAGCATAGTTTAAACAATTTGTGGCTGAGACATAAGCTTCACAGCTAACATTACTTTTCTTATAATGGATAGCAAAGTGGTATTTTATTCATGCTAATAAAGAGTAAACGCTTTTCTCTCGCCTTGCATTCCAGTGCGGCGACTACATAGCAAATGAATATGCACCCTTTTAAGTTGACCTTAACTATGGTCTGTTGGACATTGCTAAAATATTTCTACTTTATCATTCTGGCAGCACATGGAGCTTTTCTGCCTTTATTGCATTACTTGCCTGTATTAATGTATTGTATGTATCCATCCAGATTTAAGTAACTGCATGCTATTGTATTCTATACTAGGATGGGGCATGCCCTTTTCTCCCTTAATTCAACAGTTAGAACAAAGTACTGAAGACACAAAACCATTTTCTCCATTTCCATTTCTAATGTCTCATCATATGCCTGGCTATTAATGTGCTTTGGGCTTTCTCTACATGAGATGTTAATATCAGAATGCAATCCATCTTTCATTATTGCATAGATTATGTGATGGAACAAAGCACTTCAAGTCAGCGTCACTTGCTTCTCCTAGGCATGTTTAGTAAGTATAGAGAAGAATGACTCTTCATTCAGGTTCTACCAGTAAAACCATATGTTTTCCACCAGAAACTGTGCATATTCTTGAACCTGACTAAAACAGAGTCATCCTTCTCTTAAGTGTGGGTGGGCTTTATACAAGATTTTGGGGACCAATGCAAATAGAGATTTGGAGCATTTCAGCTCACTGATATGATTTACATGCTCATATTTATGCAGTCTTACAAGACAACATCTAGTCTTTTAATATGTGAAAGAATGTTGGCCTAGGTTGTCCACTTGCCTTCTGTTGAGTCTGTGAGGGGTCCTGTGTGATTCAGGTTTAAAATTTTGAGATGTTCAGTGTACCTTCACACCTGTGTACTCATTCAGTGTGTTCACTAATCTCTGTTGGCACTCTGCCATCTTTTGTTTGAATTTTAGACTTTACAAACAAACTGAGGTACATTCCCTACAGCAAAATGGTGTCTGTAGAGACTCACACAAAGAAAAACTCACCAAGTGAAATACCACTCCTCGCACTGCAGTGTAAGACCGTTAGCAAGATTTTTGATTTAAGTCACAGCTAGGGCTTTCTGTAGAGTTGCCATCTCTTACCCATTAGGTACAATACTCAAACATTTCATGCTCCTTTCGCACTGTTACAACACATACCAAGTTTCTCACAAAGTGAAAAACAAATCTATTTTTGATGATATACTGGGTAGAAAAAAAGTGCAAGACAAAGATTTATCTTACAGACTATACAAAAGAACTACCAGTGAGGCGATAGGACCAAGCAGAAAGACAACAAGACCTTTACTGACTCCTGGTTCATTTATTTACTATCTGACACTAGAGTTCTCAGAGTTTTCTGTTCTGAACTTCAGTAACGGAGTTATATGGCGCTGTTAATTCATTAACCTTCATGCAAAAAGGCACAGCCTGTAGCTCAGGCTTATTGGCACTTGTTACTAAGTTTTTGCTATTTATTTACCTTAATTTGTAGCTCAAAAAGGTAAAGAATTTATTACATAATCATCTAAATTCATTATGTTGTATTTAATAAAAATGTTGTGAAAAATTACTTTAATAAAAGTCTGGATGAGAAGAAGTAACACATTTATTAAAATCTTGCAAGGTGAGAACAAAATTCAGAATCAAAGTAGTCAGTCAAGTCGGCTCTAGTTAACAGTTCACTCTGGCTGTCTTTTATAGGTTTTGGGCGGAAGATCTTTGGACAGCGGGTTGTCACTGTATGTGGATGTTTCTCAACCAAGAAGAGACAGCATAAGTTGCGAGTAGGGGAACAGTGAAGGCAGACGATACAGAAATAAAGATGGCAGAAGGATCCCAGAACAAGCAAATAAAACAGTTCAAATGGAGCCCGTTGTGGGATGGAAAATGTTTTTTTTATGCAGTTCTGTTGTGAAATCTAATAGTCTGACTTGCTCAAGTTCCACCTCAATAGCGCTAATTGAGTCATGCTCCATGGCGAAGCATTGTGAACTTTTCAGCCAAAAATTAGCGATGTGCTGCAAAAGTGAGGATGTGATGACAGATAAGCGGAGGGCATAGCGCTGAAAATGTTCACTTTTTCATTCCTCTATTTGGCAACTTCAGAGGTTCCAGTTTTGTTATGTTTCATATGTAAATTTAATAATGTCAGAAAAGCACAATTTTCTGTGTATTGGGTGAGTATTTAATATAGCTGACATAAACAAATTTCAAATATAATTATGTGCCTCTTTTTTTTAAATTTAGCACATGATATAAAAATTCCCCCCGCATCTTATAGAGAGACATTCAACTTTACTGATATAAGAGAAAACGTAAGAAAATTACTGGTAATCAAGCAATCATTAGTCGATCGAAAATATCAATCAACTTTAGATTAACTCATTAATCGATAACCTGAATCTCTACTCTTCTTTGGTAAGATTCGTCTTGCCAAAGAATGACTGATGACTCTTTCTGCCTGACTGCAAGCATGGGCTAAGACAAGTGGCTTTATGATGCATGGACATCCTTAGTTACTAATTAACCTTCATAGTACACTAATTAATTAGATTCTTGCAAGGTCAATCTTTCTAAATGGGGAATACGGTACAATTTCCCCCGCAAAACTCTTATAAAGAAGCCAAACAAAGTGGTATTTCTTCATATGTGGTTGGCTTCACACAGCCAAATATTGCAATCTATCTTGAAAATTTTGCTTACAAAGTGAACCACCATAGACAGCTTCTAAACTATATTTTTGATGTGTTGCAATCTACAGGCAGTGAAGTCTTTAAAATTAAATAAAAATTGGATATTAAATCTACATGAAGAACATAAGATTTTGCAAGGTTTTCACATGAAGCAAGTTAAAGTCATTATCTTTGTGTATCTGATGTTTTAGGAACGCATTAAAAATTCCAGTAATGACTGGTGAAGTTAAGCATCAGGACATGTTTTCATTTTATGTGAAAGGACAAACATGTTTTACAAAGTGATAGGAGATGGGGAGAACAGGGAAATTAAGTCTGCATGAATACACACATTTTCACTTCAACTCCAGAAGGTCTTTGCAGACTAATGTACAAGGAAATGCATGCGACATAAAGTCCTATCTGCAATGAGTCTGAAAAAAAAAATATATATGTATATATATATATGTGAACACAGACAAACACAGCAGGGGGAGTAGGTATCATTTAAAAGACTATTTTCCCTGTGCGCTTAAGCCCATATCTATCTAACTGTGTGGAACCAGCCAAATGCAGCAGCCAACTGGTGCCCATCCTCAGGCTATCAGGACTTGGACCGAGTACAAGTAATTGCACCGTTGGGGTTTGTGCACATGTGCAGGGGCTTCTCCTCTATGTGTATTTTAGAAGACTTAAAGACAGGCAAGGATATCACTTTATGAGAGAAAATAAATATAAGAAGGATGTGATGTGCTTTTAGCAAAATGTGACGTCATGCATTCCTCACTTTTTTGTTCACTGGCAGAACAAAAAAAATGTTGAAACTGAGTTGAAGAATCAGAAAGAATACCGACCAAAATCAAATGCAAAACTTTCTGTTTGTTTTCTGTTCCTTTCTTATTATTATTTTACGCTGTGTCTGACATTGTTTAACAGTGACAGGTAAGTATTGACTTTATCTTTAAGATTATATAGAGACTGATAATGGATTTTTGTTTTTTTTTGGAGAACTCAACATGATTAAAACCACAGGGGGTCATTTTACAGTCGAGACATCTTGTAGAAATTTGCCTTCTGTGAGGTGACAGAAAATATAAAATCACAGAACAAAGAAAGGTAAAAGTTAAGGTCACTTCAAGAGCCAAGGTTTACCAGATGGTGTTTAATGTTTTATCTATTCCTAGGGACTGATGTAGTTAGATGGCAAGGTTGATTAGAACATTTTTGGGCAGCACCCAGAGAGAAATAAACCACCTTGATGAAAACAAGGTTAAAGAGACTGCTGCACAGTTTGTATAGGTAACCGCTAATGCTCTCTATTAAAAAGAAAGGCTTTATAGTGACTAAAAAAGAAATCTCACTTTCCGTTCAACATGAGAATTAATTCACTGTCCTGTGCAAACTTAAATTTATGTTACAGCCAGTGAAATATACAGTATATTTATGTTGAACAGTGTTTTAGTTTGGTTGTTTTGCACAGACTTTTACTTTTACTCACTCTAGTGCAAAATGTTGTATATAAATGACTAAGTCTCTTATATTGCATAAAGAAATAGTCCACAGTTACTATTTTTTTCATTATAACTATTTCTATATTTTTTAAGAGGTGTAGCTGTTTTGTATTTTAACTCTGCCACAAACATCAAACTGCGTTTAATAAGATGTAATGTTATTGTTTAGAAAACATAAGCTCAACTTAACAAGAATTGTGCAGTTGTTGAATTTTGCAGCAAAGGTCAAAAGAAATGCTACAGACCTCATAGTTTGTGACACTTCGCTACCAGAAAACCTGCTCATCTTTTTACACCAAATTAATTAAAAATGCATAGAATTTTCCTAACAGCTGGGCTAACCTTCTTAAATGTACTACATAGAACTGAAACTAAAATAATAAAATACTCCTGAGCTGATCATTTATGTAAATGGTTGTATTTTACACATAAATATATTCATGACCAAAAGATACATGTTCCTAATATTTAAAATATGTTTCAAAATCAATTTTACCCTGCAGAGGATTCATACTAATCCACCAAGAAGAGATTGCTTTACACTGCATCACTTGACTGATAGGGAGCTGCAACAATGTTCCAACCTCCATGACAACCTGCTATCATTACAGTGTCAAATGAGCCTTTAGGTTGTATTGCAACCAGCCAATGTCACCAATTACTAAACAAAGATAAGTTGTGATATCACAGACTTGAATTTATACTGCTTGTTGTCAAACGTTAATGTTGCATGTAGGTCATCTGGGTGTACTCTGAGTCGGTGCTAGGGCATTTGATAGACAGACGGAAAGGAAATTGCACTCCAAATGAATGGTATGGAAGCACTGAAGCAAGACAAGTTGGGTTATTATTATTGGCAATAAAAAGGGGGATAAGAAACTAGAATGTTCCCCTTTGGGCAAAGGTTTCAGAGTACAACATAGCTTAAAAAATACACTCATCAAGAATGTGTTCTCTGTTCACAGCTACAGTTTTGTACACTTCCAGAATTTCTGTAGTTTTCGAAGGATGCCTCAAACATGATCCCATTTGTCCAATAAGAATAGGCTTTCGGGCAATAGTATCCATTCTTGAAGTAACACAAGAAACTCTTGCTGAGTAGCAAGCTTTTAAATTGGACAAAATCTCAGTTGATTTGGATAGGTTCAGAATTGGATTATTTCATTTGTAAAGATTTGCATCACATTAATATGAGATGAAATGAAACATTAAAGAAGACATAAATGTATAATCAAGTGTTATTAATCTGACACAAATGACTGTTTAGAGTTTGTTGAAGCAACAGGAATGAATAACAGCAAATACTTAAAAAAAATCTAAATCTCTCTACTTTCTATTTTAAAAAGTTATTTTTGTCTTCAGAGATGCAAATGTAACACAGTGTAAACAAAAATTGAATAGCGTCGGATTTTAGCAGTTGTAGGATTTCATTTTTGCTTTTGGTAAAAGACCACAAGCTATTTATCTCTGTATCACTATACATCATCATGTGTGTTTAGGTTTTGTTTACCAAGAATGTGCTGTGCAATAATTTGCTTTCTGCTTTTAGAGGAGTCTCCTGTCCACTTTCATCCACATATGCACTCAATCTGAACTAGTTCCCAGTTTCTGCTAGTAAAGGCTGAAAATGAAAAATCGGACAATTGCATAGTTTAGTTTGCTATCCAATTATCAATTTTGTTGCAATAGCAAAAAAACAAAACGCATGCGTGTTATTGTTTATTTTTTTCATTTTGTTTAAGACAAAAAAGAAACCACCTGAATGTGCACAAACTGTTTCCCTACCCTGAAGCTCCAACGCACTGCCAGCTCAAATTACTTTGCAAACAATATGAATTCAAGCACAAAATCTATCATTTTAAAACATCCAAAACTGCTATCTAAAGCATGGAGGGGTTTCTTCATAACTTTATCTAGTATATTTTGAAAAAAAAGAAAAACAAAAGTCACAATTTTGTAAGAAATTCATAGTCTTTCTTCTGTTTCTCTATTTGTGCCCTGGCTATTTGCTCCTACTTTTCCCATGGTGCATGTGTGGCATAATTTAGTCATCCAGAAACCTAAGCATCTGTTTTTATGATGGCAACACTTTAAATGTGTAATGAAAATGTTTTGAATAATCTTAAAATAACATGTATGTTTTCATTTCCTTTCCACTCTCTGTGAATCTATATTCACACCCATCTGTTCCATTTTATTGTCACAACCCAAAATTCAAGATGCTTCCAGGAAAAAAAATAAATAAAAAAATTCTCTATCCTACATTTTTGTTTTACATCAATTATCAAACCAACCTTCTCTTCCATTTTGCACCACATGTAAGGGGAAAAAGATAAATTAGGCAGCATGTTAATTTTGTTCAGAAGGGGAACCATGTGGCTGGCGTACTCCTTGTTTCCATGGCAACCGGCTCAGGGTCCCTAAAGATTTCAGGGGCAAGCAGGGATGGGGAGGGAGTGGGTCGCCCCTAAAAGAGGATTAACATGATTACAGCCAGACAGACAGAAAAAAAATGGAGTGTGTAAATAAAGTGGCCAAAGTGAAACATGTTGTATCAAGTACCAATGCGCCAATATGCTTAGTTTTGTTGAAGGTTATAATTAACAGCTACCATAATTTATTATTAACTCAATATAAATATTATCACCAGATTTTACAGTTTGTAGTTCTTTTTATTTCTTCCTCTGTGTGAGTGTGGAGAAGAGACTAATTATTGAAACACTACAGGCACTACAGGCTGTATTTTGACAACCACAATAAAAATGTGAATGAATGAATAATAATAATAATAATAATAATAATAATAATAATAATAATAATAATAGTAATAATATATAACTACACTAAACATGCAAAATTGTCAGGAACCTTTTCTTATGCTTTTGTTTTGAAAACAAAAGCCACATTATGATGATGACTCTGGAGTCAGACCTGGAAGTGGGGCAGACTGGTGAGTCCCTGGGGCTCACCAGTCTGTAGCCTGAAGAGGAGATGTGGAACCTCCCTCCCATGGACTTACCTTACTAGCTGTAAGAGTCACCAAAAGGGTCATGAGAAATGTAAGGTGGGTAGAAGCCAATGGCAGGGACCTTGCTGGTCTGATCCTTGGCTAAGGAGGCTCGCACTTGGGACAATGATTGTCCCCTTTCTGGTCGGGAAGGAGCTTGGGCTGATGGGCGAGGTTGAGAGGTTCCAGCTAGTCGGACTCAATTTGACTCACAGCTCTGAGCAGCAACAACACTCTGGAACTAGTTTACTTAAGAGGGGTTTAAAACTATTCCACTATGTAGTGTGTGCCTCTGCTGAGAGGTGCTGGGCAGGGCTGGGCATACTTGTTGTGTCTCCCATCTTGGTTGCCATAGTTTGTTTTCTTTTAAATTATTCTGTGGAACCACAATTCTAAAGCAATGTCTGATTTCCATTGGTTAATTTTCAGAATTTTTGTATTTATTGTTAATTTCAAGTCACCATTTTAGGTTGTCCAGTCATTAACAGAAAAGTACCAACAATAGTGTCCACCTCTTGTACATAGAGTTTTTGGTATGTATTTAGACATTCGATAAAGTGTTTTATACTTAGGATTAGATTTAATTCCATTAAAACTCTACAACTGAGAGGAACTTCATTGTTGTTGTTTACACTGACTCTGGTATTGTAAGTAGCAGTAAATCTCTGAGTAACTGTAGTCTTAGAAATTACAAGCACATTACACACTGTGCTAAGATAACTGAATTATGAATGTGTGTAGAATAGCTACTAGTGATGTGTATTGTGCAATGCACTGAAATTGTGTTAATATCTTAAGAAAAAAGAAAGAAACATGATCTTACTCAATAACTTCTGAAACCAGCAAGATGTCAAAAATAAATTCATTTCAAAACTACATTGAAAGAGTTGTTTTCACAAATGCATTTTTTCTGAACAAATGGACGACTATTCCTTGAATCCAAAAAAGGCTTATTTGACATATTTTAAAGACTTTTTTTTTTCTCTTGAGAAACTTGTGGAGATGGAGGCAGAATGGCAAGAGTTGTAAAAAAAAAAAAAAAAAACAGTCATATGATGAATTGGGAGAGTAGATGGAAAAAGATATTTGGTTCTTGAAATGTCTATGATGACTGAGAAACATTGAAACAGAAACATCCCAGGGTCTTTATTGGTTAGCTTGGTTGTGGATCCACACTGAGGATGTCATCAGATGGAGAAACAAGTATGTCATGAATATTTTCTTTATTGTTGTCATGTCTTCTGTGGAGTAGAAAAAAAACAAAGTGCTTCCTCTTTAAAGAAGAAAGATTCCATGCTTCTTAAGAAAGCACCTTTAGTACACTTATGTCTATTGTTTATGTAAAATTATTTGTACTTATCAAATGAAATATGGTGTCAGTTGCATATGCATTGCATAGTATTAGGTTAGCTTGTAAACAGAGGGAGATTACTTTTCATCATTTCACTGTCCAAAGCATTATATTTGACCTGTATATTTAAGTCCTATACAGGTCTTATTTTTTGTGGGTTCAGGAGGAAACCATTTCAAAGAACAGTTCATTTAAATTGAAAATGTACTGATATTTCTGTATCATTTATTTATTTATCCCATTTGACATTAATGAAGTATTAACACACTTGCAATGCATTGTTTTCTTAATGTAAATTATCAACAGTGTTTGCTTTTACTTCTTGGAAACCAGCAAGACATTCAGGCCTTGAGTTTGGAGGTTCTGCCTCCATCATTGGAATAAATACTGTATGATCTGCAGACAGAGCAGTAAACAAATTGGCAGACAAGCGGATGGCTGAACAAATAGATGGTTTGATAAGTACATAAGTGAATGGTTGGATGGATAGGCATTTTTTTCTCATGACTGTCTGTATTTGTGCTATGTCCAGGGCAGATTTTTTCACCTGGCTTTCCATGCTTGTTTGTGTATGTCTATATACGTGGGTGTGAATGTGTACAACCAGACATATGCATCTAGATTTTGATGTTTGCATTAATGCATTAATGTTTGCTGTTTTAAGCCCCATTCTGTTTATTCTTGTGAGATTCAGCAAACGTGTGACGTCTCTGGTGTTTGTCACAGACAGATGTTTGTTGGTCACCAACTTTTGTTTGAATGGATTACATTCAAATAAAAAATCCTGTTGAAAGTTGATGGATTTTGTAAATATTTGAAATATGTAGCCCTTGCAAAACCAAATCAAGAAAAAAAAATACATATTTCAAGTTGATTAAAAAAAACCAACAGATTATGTACAGCTTTTTTTAAAGTAGAGATCAGATTGGTTTTATAAACATGCAAACATTTAACAGTTGTTTTAAAAATAATGTAAAATCTAATGATGTTGATGATTAATGATGCCTTAAACAACTAATTTGTATGGCCATTATAAGCCATTGTGTATGTATTAATTCCTTCAGCTGTAAGAATACCAAGACAGTTAAAACATACATACTACACCCACTATAATGGGTACATTTCAAGAATCGATCTAAGCTTCCTTTTGGGCATCAAAACCTGAAAAACTATAGATTGTAATTTTTGGCAACTTGCACACCAGACGGGTTTGCTATGGAACAAGGCTCATGTCTGCTGTTTGATATGGCGTGGAACCTGTCATTGTGTGGGTCTGTTCTTTTCCACAATGGTGTGCATTGTTTACTGGACACAAAATCAACTTTCCTCATGACCATTTCACTTTGAAATGCCTTGCTGCTGAAATGTGCTATCCAAATAAAATTTGATTCATTGATTGATTGATTGATTTCAGTCTTTCAACTTCAATTCAACAGAAAACCTGTGGGGTCAGCTGTTGAAAAAACGTGTACATAGAAGAGTACCCGGGACTCTGGATTAACTGTGTAAAGAGGAATAGTCAGAGATGTCATGTTTGAATGATCTGATTTTAGAGCAGTTACTGCATTTGTTTGGATGGATAATTTAGCAAATTAGTAATTTATTAGCATTGTATTCTGATGTCTTCATTACACTCAGTTGTGTGTAAATGGATTGCATTCAAACAAAAATCCCTATTGAAAGCTGATGGATTTTGTAAATATTTGAAATATGTAGCCTTTGCAACTTCAAATGTAAATAATCTCTGTGTTTTTTTTTTGGTTATGCCATCTTCTGGGTTTGAAGCAATAACGTAGCAAGAGGGGGAAATGGCAACGAGTCATTAATTATGGCACAATGGCTTTGCAAGGGACCATTGAGTGCAATCTATGAACTCAGAGCTGCCCTGCTTTCCATTTGCATAATACCAGAGAACTAAATTGCAATTCTAGCAATCTGTTGAGAAACACTTGTGGGCCAAAGCTAATGCATCCAAGTCAAAGGAGCCAAAGCGCACATTCATAATAAATTGTCCCTCATCTACGCAATCACTTAAAGAACTGACTGCTCTCCTCTATCTCATTAGTGTTTTCTCTCTTTTGTCTTCAGACTTCCCTCTCTTTTTCCCTCTTTCTTACCAAATTCCCTCTCTGTCCTTATTCACATCTATGTTTGACTCAAAGGGACAAATGCCTGCCATTATCCAAGTGAACTCCATTGACTAGGTCCACACTCACAGCCTCCAGGCCTGCACATACAGCAAGGCGCTGACAGGTGATGCACGATAATGAAACAAATTTCTACAAGCTTTCTCTTGGAGCATTTGATAGATGTAAAACCAGCTGGTCAGAGTTGATGTGAAATGTGATGGAGCTTAATACAGGGCAATCTTGAAGAAAAACTTAGAGGAATCTTTATAAAGCATGTGACTGGACCACATAATCACTCAAAAATGGACACAAACTTCATTCTCTAAACCTTTTAGTTGCACCAATGTTGGTTTACAAAGCATTGACTCGGCAGGGTTGAGTTCAAGTCCATGCCACACTTTTCAGATAGATCTGAAAAACCTAATATTTTTTCTTCTACATCACTGTTATTTGCCACTGTTTGTCTATCACATACCATTCGACATGATAGAGCACATTAAGTTTTTTACGTTTCTAGTTGTAATTTGACACTCCTTAGAGCTCAGCACTTTTCAGTGGAGCAAATATAAACCATGAGATTGTCACATCCATGGAAAACGTAAAACCTGACAAAAAGACAACAAAAAATTACTGATAAGAAAATAGTTGTCAGGACTTTAATGTGTTGTGTGTCGTTTCTTGTGTAAGTGTGAGATTCCCATCAAAGAAGATCTTTGTTGAAGGGCGCTGCTGGCTCTACGCTGACTGCACCCCTGGTGCTAATCACTTCATAAATAGACTGATTCTACGTTTACTCTTGAGTGCTGACTTGAAACTGTCGATATTTTCGGATGTTGATCAGGGAGAAGCTTTGTGTTTAGACAAGACCACTAAGATCCCTTAAATCCACTGTAAATGTCATGTGAGGGCACTACATGATGCTGCGGGTTTAGCATGTTGCTTCCACCTCACTAGGTTCCACCTCATTTAGAAAAGTGTAACCCAGGTGAGTCAGTACTAAACGAAAAAACCCACCAACATGCTCAGCACAATAAAAACTTTCATCTATTTTGGTCTTTTGAAAGTGTTGTGTCAAAATCATATAAACCCCATTCAGTATCAGTTGTAGAGATATAAGGCCTTTCAGTGACTTACATCTTATAAATAGAGTGTTTCAAGAAGATATAAATACCTTCACATTTAAACTACCAGAATTTGAATTTACTGATGAAATTAGAAAATCGATAAAATTTTAATAAGTCTACCTTTCACAGAAAACATTCTCACATGATAATGTTTCCTTCATGGTACTGTTGTGGTCATACTCAGCATTTTCCTTTCCCTCCTAGGAGCAGGTTCTGTTGGTGCCAAATAGCCTTGTGCAGATCAGCTGCTCACCAATCTTCCAGAAAACACTGAAAAGCTCCACCAGTATTAAACTGATAGTACTGCAGTATTTTTGAATATACTAGAGATAAAGCAACATAAAACACAAAAACTTGACATGTCCTAATCAAACCTGGACTTAGGTATTTCAATAATATTAAAACAACATTGTATAAAATTCATGCATGTAAAATAATAATTAAAAAATAGACCCTTAGTTTTGCTGGAAATATTGTTAAAGTCTTATGAACCAATATCATGTACAGTACAGTCTCATTTTGTGAGCTGTGTGTATCGTCACACATCAACTTAATGTAAAATGTTTCTGGATGCAGACTAATGGTTAATACATTTTTCTATTTCTGATGTTTGTCAACATATTTTTTTACCATTGCAACACTCTTTTTCATTAAATAAGAAAAACAATCAGTTTATTTTAGGTATATTGGGAACCTAAATTAAGTAAATCTTGTCAATTAAACAAACATCTCTGAAACGTTTCCAATATAAGCTGAACATAAAGCAAAATTTTTGTCCTAAAATATATTTCAGAATAAACTCTGCAAACATGTTAGATCTTGAAACAATTTTAAAAATCAGTTGTTTTTCTGCTACCTGGTATTTGGTATGTCAATTTATCTTAGTACAGTGGCTACAAGTACAGATATTTGTGCTCCTTTTGGATAACTTCCAGTCACACATCACACCTACACACACTTGACATACACACACCGCCTGCCCTTACAGGTGTTTGGCTTGCTAACAAGCCTCAACTCATTATTCTTTAGGAGAGTCAATTAGCTACTGGGATGATCATAGCGATTGTGATCATTAATCAGCTGCTGAAAACCACAAGACTACAATTCGAACTTATAACTTGCCATGATTATGTACCTAAATATGATTTACATTGACATGGATTTTGCATCTTGGGGTGATGAGATAGATAGGATGGGAGCAGGCTTCCATCCATTCAGAAACTACTGTATGTAGTCTGGGACTCAGCCTTACCTTATTGCTCGAACTAAACAGGCTAGAAGAAATCAATATCTGTTGACAGCTAGTCAATCTTAGACTGAATGCTGAAACTCCAGTCTGCCTTAAACGACAGCTCTTCCATCCCAACAAGGAAGTCGAAGAAGCTCAGGACGAAACAGCTAAGTATAAATTGGATGAAGTAAAAGTAAATAGCTTGTCAGTGTCACTAAACAACTTTTAGCCTAGCTGTCCCTGCCTGGAAATTGTGTTTAAGTCCACTTTTACAGAACGCATTATCATACTTCTGAGGATGTGTTGGATTAAAACATCTAGAATACAACTGAATATTTTTTTTTAATTTGTTTTCAAAATAAGGCATTGAAAATCTTCACCGTTTGAAGAGTGATGGGGTATTAGTTTAGATATTTTTGTGTAATTGGTAATGATATGGATTTGTTTGTTTTGTAAAGTGTCTTGTGGTCATATTTACTGTAAATCAGTGTGATACAAATAAACTGAACTGAATTTATTACAAGGGATTAGATTTTAAAGGAACGTAATGTTCCAGAACCACTTACCCCTTTTGCAAATAAAAACTCATTCCAAGTAAATCTCAGCCATGGGCAGAATAAACATAAGATGAAAAAGAATCCTTTCTGGTGTGATGGTGTATTGGTACGCTGTTACGTTGGTACATTGACATATTGACCTTTTTGCAGCAATTAGTCACTGTAGACACTTAGTTAAAACGTAAACTGAAAATAATGCGTAGCACACATGGAAAGGGTAATATCGGGTCAAAGCACAACAGAGAATTCACCACAACCAACAGCAGACTAGCAGGGTCTAGTTCAGGTGTTAAAAATACATTAAACACATTACATATTGCATGTGCAGTCGGTAGTCAGTCAAGCTGATCCCTGTAGGAAGTGTAGTCAAAAAAAATCAGTGACCTTGAGAAAGCAGTCCAAAGAAGCTTCATTCCATGCCTCCTGCTGTTGTTTTGACATGTGCAGCCCAATCAGACATGTTGGGTCAGGCTCCGTTTTCTAACTCTCTGGTGACTGTCGGGGGGAGTGGGAGGGTTGAGGGGGAGGGTCATGGGTTGTGCAGAGGGAAGAGAGATGCAGAAACTGAAATGAAAAGAGAGAACAGCCGGGTAGGGGGCTGCATGTATCATCAAGTGAAGGCCTTATTCTTGTGGTACATGTTCATTTTCAGCTCTGGCTATAGGCTTGTTTTCAGGGGGCAATTTGTGGTGCAACTCTGTGCCTCAACAAGTAACTCTGACTTCAGGATATCAATTCAGGAATTGTGATAGGGGTATGATTAGACAGCCAGGGGTCTTAGAGACCTGGGGATAGAGGGACCTCTGACACATCTGCCCTCAGGTTTTGTCTGCAACTATTCATGTGTGTTGGTGAGTGTCAGAGAGAAACCGGATTTATATCCCTCCAGCTTCCTTTCTGTTTCCCATGTAGATAAATTTACTGTCAGCAGTCTCGAACAGTTACTACCACCAGAGGAATAGATTCGGCAAGTTTGTCAGACTTTGTCCTCCCTTGCTTGACCTTGGGAAGAAAAACATCTGATGCAAGTAAGGAAAGAAGGAAAGATGGGAGGAAATAAGGAAGAAAGTAATGAAGAAAGAAAGTAGCAAGATTTATAGAGATAGTGGAGAAGTAAGGACAGGCTAGTTGTGCTGACAGATCACTTGGAGCAGGGCAGTTGTCCTCTGTGTACGGTTGGCTGGGGGGTAGGTGATGTCAAGCCCTGACGGGTAATTTGGTCTGAGCCAAGCTACTTTGGGCCAAAAATACACATTTTCTATCCCAGCAAGGGCAGATTCAAACACATACTCTTACACACTGTTGCAGATCTCTGCGCTCAAATGTAGCCGCATGTTCTTGAAGCCATTATTCTGTTTAGAATTATAACAAGAACAAATTTGTCCTATGCAACAGTAGAAATATTTCATTTTCTCCGAGATATGTCTTGTGTATTTTTTAAATTAATTGAATTCTATTTTATTGCCAACTTGGCAATCAATTAACAAAGATACACACCAATTTAAATGTAACTATTCCAATATCGAGGGTCATGATGGCATTTGGTAATGAATCCAATAACTGGGCAAAATTAAATGTTACACGAGGTATGTCATGATCAGAATGTTGTACCTAATAATAGCTACATCATCTCTATTATATCCATCACTGATGTCCAGACACCTCTCCTGCATCCTTTCCTGTTTTTTTGTTGGGTCATAGATTTTGTCTCAACAGGAATTTTTTAAGAACAAAAATAAGCGGCTTCAAAACAGGTTTACTTCTGGTGTTCTGACAGGAAACTAACCCAGTAAAAAACAATCCTTGCTCCTACTCCTATTTGCTTGGTTGTTGAGAAACGTTTCCTGGAGGCGTGGATTGTGTCGAGGTTTTAAATTTTCCCCAATTGCTAGCATTTGCCTGTGATGTATGTAATGTGCTAGTTTGACACTAAGAAGCTTACCAGATATTGCCTGCACTGTAAACAACTGTTTTCCACTGCAAAGAGAGAAGTGTCTATCCAAGCGAGGCAGCTGTTAATGTTAATTCAATATTTGGAAACGTGGCAAATACACAGAAAAAAAAAAATATGCAGAAGAAAAAAATCTACTGGCAGTCAATCAGAGTCAAAGGGAGAAAACCCATACTGTGCTGTAAGCGAGAACTTTTTTTGAGTGGCATTGCAGAGGAAGGCAATGGTCAGGCTAGCAGGCTACCAAAATATATATCTTTTTTTTCCTAATGTATGTTTGACTTGACACATAGAACTTCAATCTTTCGATAAATTAACCCCTTGCTTTATGTAGTGCAGATTGTTTTTGTAAGGCTAATATTGATATGTTTATGTTAACACAATATTTTTTATATTAGCCTAATATTAGTCTGTTGTTGTTTTGGCACATTGACATTTCAGCTCATTTAGTTTGGTAGTTGATCAAGTCAAATTCAGTTTTCAGAAAAAAAGTTGTTCAGCTTTGGAAAAGTAGCATTTTGTGTTGAACGTCTTAAAATATAACCTTTTAACTGTGCTAAGTGAAGTGTCCTTGTCTGTATTAAGCTGTAAAGGTATATCTGACTCATCGAGCTCCATCTGGCAGACCACAGTCTAATGCTCGCCATCGTCTACCAAGCCTTGAAACAGCAAAGGAGAAACAATCACCAGCTAAACCATTCGCCCCTCTCTGCTGACCACTACCTCAGTGGAAACTCTTAACTCTTCAGCACATCCGCTTCATCTTCGGAAACAGTGAAGTACATTTATCATCTTCCTTACCTGCAATAACTATGGTCAAGTCAAGAAGCAACATAAACCACTCATCATCCATCCTGGTGTGAACCTGGGTCAATACTTCTTTGACTGTTTTTCAACTTCCTGCATAATTAATACTGTTAAACCGTTCATCTTTTCACCCAGTGTTTCAATTTATTGCCTCCACCAGAGTTTTTTTAAAAAAGGAACATTATGACAGTATGACACAAAATATCGTGGTAATTATCTTGTTGAGGCAGTTATACTCAATACATGAACAGGTATATTTGGGCTTATTATCATCTCATCATCAATAACTGATGTTCTCACATTTCTATTGTTTTGTGGTCAAGACGTTTTCTAAAGTTTTTGATGCTAAGCCAAACAACACCTCTACTAAATTCTCTACAGTTTACTAATTTAAAGTTATTTGGTCTCCATAAGCCATTATTTTCCAATATTGTTGTTTTTGTCAGTCTTTAAGCATAATGTCGTGAAACATATTTGTAACAAACCAAAGTCAGTACTACCAGTATCCTTTCATATTTAATTCTGATGTAAACACTATCAAATGTATTATCCTTCTGTATAATAATCTGACGTAAGAAATCATGAAATGAAAAACTGTAGCAATGATTTTGCCACTCCTGCTTACAGTTTTTTAACATTGTCTCCTACCAGACGTTAAAGCTGCGACTGTCTTTTGGATGTGAAAACATGTCAACACACTGTTTGTCCCAGTCCGTGCTCCTTTGGCCTCAGCAGACTCACTAACTGTCTTGTTCTTATCTGTCTGTTTGCTACTTGGATAAATTTGGCCTGGTTCAACTCATGCCTGTCTGCCTGTTGCCCAATTATTTTCCTCGAGCCAGGACCTTTGAACTCTCTATTCTGGGACAGACAAGTAGATCCCATGACCACTGTAGAAGTGTCACTGGGGGTCACCCCGGTCAGTGCCGGTCCAATGAGGCACAGGCTATGTGCCAGCTTGTGACAGAGTTGTTGGTTCAACAGCTTCATCAGCAGTGCTGTGGACATACAAACATAGCTTTGTTCTATGCAGTTTTTAATGGCCATTCATGTTGCTATTCTTATTACATTACCTTTTTTTTTTTGTGGGAGGGGCTTGTTATAAGGATGTAAAATGCTGACTGTATTCTCTTGGATGAGATAGATATGATACTTTGGCAACAATAATAACAGCAGAAGCAGAAAAGAATGTGCTGATCATTTTGTTCTTCTGACAGCTATTAAAAAGAAACTAGCCAGGGAGTTAGCCATAACATCTCTCTCTTTTTCTCTCTCTCTAAAAAATGCTAATTGAAAGATTGAGAATTGAACCCCACGCACCTGTACAGACAACTAATTGCCTTTGCAAAGACAAAGACTTTTCTATCACCACATTGAGCACCAAGTTGTTTGGCTCTTTTTTTATTTTTAATATCTCATCAATTAAGGATTGGCACAGATATTCAAAGATTTAAAACTTGTCATTGTAAATTTAACTAGAAGTTGTTTTTTTTTTGTTTGTTTTTTTTTTATTTGACTCTTGTAACCTGCCTGTAATGAGTTTTTGCTACCATAAGGTGGAGGTAATAGGAGCTTTCATTTCTACAGCTCCTTCTATGGAGGAGAAATGTGCAAGGTGGAGAGGAACAGAACTTGTATAAGTACCATAAATGGCTCAATATGCATCATAATTTTAAATATGTGTTGTTTGTTTTCAACAGTTGACTGTACTTTTTAATGTTCCCATTTTGTTTTACAGGGTGCACAGTGATGAAAGTTGCTCTTCGGGTTGACTGTGAGTATTTGGTTCTTGCCTTTAACAGTCAGTGCCAAGAGGAAGGATAGTGTACCCGACTGTGCATTTACTTTTTCCTTTAACAAATCATATGTTCTTTTCAGCTTTATAATAAGTCCTTTAAGTCTACTTGTCTTGTTCTTACAGTAAAATTTTTCACACTATGTTGTGTTTATTTTTGAGCTTGTACTCCAATCTCAAAAATTGGAGTACAATTTTTGAGATTGTACTCCAAGTTCACTGACTTTGAGAACTTTGAGACATTGCCCCCAAAATCTATTTGAGATAATGTTTTCGTTTTAATGGTGTTGTCAGTAGAGTTTGTTCTCAAATGTACTCTAGTATTAATGTGACACCTTCAACTATCTGCCTTTTGTTTTAAACTTCAGAACTTAGATACACGAGTTGCAATCAAAACTTTTTCTTGGCAAATATCTGATAGGATGTACAATTTGACAGGAAGCCAGTAGATGTCAAAATGTAATCTATGTAAGAAAAAAATATTTTAACTTGTGGAAAAAAAAGTATTGTCTCAAACCAGAAGGTCATGGTCTTGTCATGCAACAGTGAAATCAAAGTATAAATTAACCGTATTTGATGCTGATTCTTAAAAGCATGATTATAACTGCAAGAATTTTATAAAAGCAATGTCTGCACCAATATGTAATTTGTGTTCCTCAAGCGGCCAAATATACGATTATCAAATAAATCCAGACTAAAATAAAATGGGTTGGAATACATTGAATGACACAGAGCATTCATTTTAGGGGGTTTTCTTATGCTGAACAAAAAATAACCAGTTTCTTTGTAGGAGTTGATCATTTTATAAGCTCTGAATAAGAGCTTACTTTCAATTCAAGTCATAAAGTTACAGTAGCATCTAGTGTTGAGGGGGATTAAATTGTGTCCTTGCATTTTCAAAGCTGTACATTATTTTATTACAACAGCATATTCTCACAAAAAAATGAAGAAAGAAAAACTCATCTGAATATATTAATTCAATGGGTGGAAAAAGCCTATATTAAAAAAGGGAAATATCTTTATTTGTAATTTATTATTTTAGGTTGATCATCATTTCTATTAACTTCTTGTTAATTCCATGATTTTCTGCTCCGTTGGGTTATAAAAACAATATAGTTTAAAGTGGAGGCAGAGTTCTTTAACTGCTGGCCACTTGGCCCACATTTATTTTACCACAATAGCGAGCTGGATGGTAAGAGATGTAAAAAAAATAAATAAAAAAAAAATCCCCATGCTCTCTGTTGGAGGACTGTGAAAGAGTGACATTTTGGGGTTCACCAAGTCCCCATTACAACCACTAGATGGTTTGTACTGCACATGTCAACTGGCTTTTGGGAGCCATGTGAAAAAAAAAAAAAAAAACAGCAAAAGGCATTTTCTTCCTTCCCTCACAAAAACATCCGGAGTCATTAACACTGCAAGTCATTGTGGCATGAGTCATGCTAAACAAAGTGTAAAAGCACCTCATGCCCATGGTTTCGTATTGTGGAGTATCTGTAATGCTGTTCTCCTACAAAGGTCAAGGGAACCTGGAGTATGTGATAGTATAAACACTTTGAAAAACATAGTTATTTTAAATTAAATACAATTGGACTCTACCAGTAAGCTGAAAATGGAAAATATTTTTACTCTTGAGTAAAAGTGTTTTAGTAACAATGTCATATTAACTATATCTTTAATACCAGCATTTATTGACGTTTGTTGTTTTCTTTTACGCTTAAAACCCCAGTGACTCATCTGTGAATGTCTGAGGAGTCGGTATTAGTTATAATCTGAAGTTTAAAAAAATGATGTTATTCATGACAGCATCAGCTATACCGCCTTTTTTAGCTTTTTTTTTTTTTTTTTGGTGCATAAACAGAGGTTTTCTGACAGTTTTGGGTTCGCTTTTATGATATTTCAACATCTGAAATATTTTGAGTGATAAGAAGAAGTGCTTAAAGTGTCTGAGAATACTATAGTGTGCTACTGTTGCCATGCGGGGGACTGATCTGCAAGAAAATGTTAAAGTGGGTGTCAAATGTCAAAGCACACTGACTGTTGAATGCCAGCGTATGACATGAATTGAGGGACAGAGAATTCAAATGCATATCTAAAGGTAGGCAGAGTAGACAAGTGACAAACTAGCAAGAAATCTACAATTGTCAAGCAAACAAACAAAAAAATCAATGTGACATCAAATGCAGCTGTAACGCATTGAACCTAACAAGAAGTTGGTTGGAGTAGTTTTGCAAAGCAATGCAGGTGTTGAATAATGATATGCAGAAAATATAGTTAACTGAGGACATATAAAGACAAACAAAGCAGTACACTGCACATACCCATAAAAAAAGGAAAACATGAACTCACATATAACAGAATTACAACAAAACATTCAAAACTACAATGAATAATATTTCACAATAAAA
The DNA here is from genome assembly GCA_903066825.1 of Alfaro cultratus. Lineage (NCBI taxonomy): Eukaryota > Metazoa > Chordata > Actinopteri > Cyprinodontiformes > Poeciliidae > Alfaro > Alfaro cultratus. The sequence goes on from CAEFZX010008479.1 coordinate 42,777, forward strand.
CTCAAATCAGAAGAACCATATATGATCATCAGTTGGTAGTTCTCAGATTAACTGTGACAGTTGTCTTGCAAAAACTACAACTTTCTGATAAATTGCTTCTGATTTGATGCAGAAATCAGATGTAGCCCATCCTAAGACATTTCTTTGATTCATGACATTGCCTAGCAAATCACACAGCATGGTGGTTAGGCCCATCTGTATTTGACTATCAGATGTAGAATGAAACGCAGCAATGGGAGGATATGCTGCTGAGTGCATGGCTTCAAAGTGCCAGTGCCCCTGCTTCCTTAGCCATGCTTAATGAGATTTGAACTTTCAGTCACATGTGCAACGGGAAGAAAATAAACCATGCCACACCAGCAGGTGCTAGGCTAAGCTATTAAATTCAAAGATGTAGACAGGAGCTAATGCAATTAGCATTAATTATCTGATCTGTGTGAGCAAAAACATCAACCCCTATTGCAATGTAATCTTGATCTACAGCTATTTTCTAAGCAAAGCAGGTGTAGTACACTGCACATATCCAAATTACGTTTTGCCTAATTGCATCTCATTTAGATCCTTTTAAATGAAAGTGATATAAAGCCCAACATCTACAAATGCAGTGCTTGTTATACCTTTCGTCATGCAAAATTGTGAACTTAAAAATATAGGATTGGTTGTTTCTAAAACAATTTTTACCTATTTGGCATTCTTACATTTTAGCTTTTGTCAAAATGTAACATTTTCACTTGTTTAGGAAGATATTCATACCAATTTTATTTTTATACATTTTGTTATAATAGAACCACAAACTTTATTTTATTTGAATTGGAGTTCATGTGACTGATCAGCACAAGATAATTTGTAATTTTGAGGTGGAAAGACATTGAGATAATGTTTACATGTTCTTCTGTTTTTGTTTTGGTTTGTGAAAATCTTAATATGTGAATCTACATATGTTATCACTGAATATAATTGCAAAAAAAAAGAATAGTGTTCTTTCAAAAGTTACCTAGTTAGTAAATCATATATTTCTAATCTAATCCTAGGATAAATAAAGCTGTTCTGTCAAGGTTTGTCAGAGTTCATCAGTAAACAAACATCTTAATAAAGATTTTTCACAACTTTGTGTTGGTTTAAAACATACAACAGCAACATATTGCATTGGTGAATGAGATATTTATGTGAAACATGTAAAAAATATTAAACAAATATGACTATTTTTGGAAAATGCTGTTTGTCTTGTGATTCAAGGGCAAAGTTACAAACACAACCATCAGTCACTGTTTCTACGCAGATAAAGAAGATGGACTGGTGCTTTTCTCCAGTGGTCAAACAGTTAGAAGCAAAATACACCCTTGTCAATTTACCAGACTATCATGGGCAAATGGAAATATGACAAGTCAAACAACTCCTGCACATATTCATACATAAAGATAAACTGGTTTGGCCTTTCAACTACATTTTTTGGTACTGAGAGGAAACTGCAGAAAACCCTCTAATGAACAGGAAAAGCATGCACATTTACAGAGAATGGCTCTGAGATTTGAACCCAGGACATTCTTACCGTGAGGGAAATGTGCAACACACAACTTAATCTAAATGAATTATTTAAAAAAGAAGAATCAACGTGTTTGGAATTTTAAATGTGGAGAATAAATCATCATCAAATGAGTTAAATGACAAATAAAACAGATTTATTGAAACCTAACCAGACTAAAATTTAGCCTTGCACTTTCAGTCTAACATAATTTGGGTTATTGGCTTCAGTCCATTAAAGACTGTGGGTTTTTCATACTTTAATAAGAAGTGTTGTGTTTCTTAGTTTTAAGTTGCCATAAAGTTCTGGGTTAATTAGGAACATTTCCAACATAGCATATTTGTTGTTTTATTGTATTCAGGTTTTTGTATCATATTTCGGCTGTCAAGAGAAAAATGTTGTGATCTTTTTTCTTTTTTTTTATATATGAGGCAAATTTGCATATTTTAGGAACTATTATTACATCACCTCATTATTCAGCCCACCTATGACTCCTTCTGTCTGTATTATTTTCCTTTTCTGTGCTACCCTTCTTGCACACATCCTCTACTTCCCGATTTCCCTGGTGGCAGCCAAGACTCTGCCTAAAAAGCTTCAAGGAAGACAAAAAGAGAAGGCAGCAGAGAGGGGAAAAACAGTGATATACAAAACAATAATAAAAAAAAAAAACACTGGCAACAGAGTACATTGTTTTCACTTTATGCCATGCTTCCTATTTTCAATTTCCCTATTCCCCTCATCCCCCTCCCCGCCACTCCTTCCGTCTGCCTTGCTTTTTAGTGTGCAGTGCTCCAGGCAGATCAAAATTCAACTCACTGATGTGTGACTAATGTTAGGACACACAATACGCAGCCACAAACTCTTTGATGATAATTCCATTTTACAGTGAAAATACACGCAGCAAATAAAGAATGAGGAAGAAAGTGAAGCGGGGGGTACGGAAATTATGGGGCTTGTTATTGTTTCATGCCCCATCAACCTTTAGACGGTCAACTAAATGTCAAGAAAATGAAAAGAGGCACACTTACACAGCTGAAAATTAGATATTGAAAATATGGCCATTGAAAGCTGTAATCTTATTGTAAAAATGTTTATTTTTAAATGCATTTTGGATGAATGAATAACACCTCCATGTTTCTTTGTGTGTGTGCGTGTGTGTGTGTGTGTGTGTGTGTGTGTGTGTGTGTAGAGAGAGAAAACAAATGACATTCCATTGCATGGCATTTGTCATTTAATGTCTTCACTGGTTGTGATTCAAGAGTTTCAACAGTTTCTCTATGAAGGCTGTAAACAGAGTCATCGGGTTCTTGGTCTCCTCCCTGACTAAGGCCCTCCTCCCCCGATCGCTCAGTTTAGATGGCTGGGAAGAGTCATGCTGGTTTCAAACTTCTTAAACTTACAAATAATAAAGACTACTGAGCTAAATGGGACATTGAAAGCAGCAGGAAATCTTGTAGGCTTCTTTCGGATAGCTACTACAAAAGCATTTTCAGTACAAATTATTTTACACGCTTATTTTTTATGTCTGAAGAAGAGTTGTTGTTTTTTTTGTTTTACTTTTTCATTCAAGTTCATTAATAAATACAGTTATATCCCAATAAACTGCAGCTATGATGTCAAATTCAGTCTTTACCATCTGTGTGCTGCTATTTGGAGCAGGGGTCTGAAACTCCAGTCCACTGTCCTGCAGTTTTTAGATGTACCACAGGTATGAAACACTGGAATGAAATGGCTTAATAGCCTCCTTCTTGTGTAGATAAGTTCTCTAGAGCCTTGCTAATTACCTTATTATTCTATTCAGGTGTGGTGCAGCAGAGGCACATCTCAAAGTTGCAGGGCAGTGGCCTGTGATTTGGAGTGACAGATGCATACACACGCATTCCACAAAACTATAACACAAGCGCATAGATTTATTTCTTAAAATAGGTAGTAATTTACTTGTCACTAATCACTCTTTCCAGTCAGCATACATTCATACAGATGTGTAAATTAGAGACTTCTGAATACCTAGTAGGAGCAACACAACTTCTGAAGGAGAACGAAACAGTCTGATGTAACTTAAATGCCTCTGATCTCATTTTTGGGAGGCGGTGGTAACCCTGCCTGTCCTGGATAAAACATTTACATAGAATACTTTCTCTTGACAAGAAGGCTAGAGGTTACGTCACTGATGTTTTAAGATGTTTTGTGTGTGCAGCTAAGTTTGCGTGGTTGTGTTGCAGGAGCTGTCAGCCACTCACTCTGTAGGTGGTCTCTACCAAATTCGAATACCCAAAGAGCGGATGCTTTCTGTCAGTGATCATAGACAAAAAGGTAAGAAGAGAAAAAAAAACTGCAAAGAACTCTTCACTGGAGCAGTGTTCAAAGAGTTTATCAAAACACTCCTATCTGCACTGCTGCAAACACTAACAGTTTGAGAAGCACAGAGTTTCTGTAAATAATGAATTATTGAGGTGATATGCTCTCAGTAACAAAGTCGGCCCTCCTGCTGCGAGCTTATATATGATTGTATGAACTGTGGCAGGTTCAGCTGCTGCTTCATATAGCATGCCTCTCAATGAAGAATAGATGAGGAAGATTAGAAGATTAAAGCGAAGAAACGGGATAAAGGTAGGCTCGGTAATGAGAAAGGCATTGCGCATAGAAACAAAATGTTTTTTTCTTCAATTAAAGAACGACAAACAACTGCGGCTCTCTATCTGATCTGAAGCACAGTTGAGCCAAGTATGTTTCAAGTTAGCTATTTAGAGTTTCCAAATCTTTTCTATTAAAGAAATGCACTGTACTCTTTAAAAATGTTATTCATTACTGTAATTTTGGATGAAGATTAAAACATAGCAAGAAATCAGCTAAATGAACTGTGCCTCACTGAGCAGTCTAAAAGGATTTGCAAAAATCTATTTCTAACTTTAGAATTTTTTCACATCTTGTGATGTCTTATGACACCAACCAACAAAAACTAAAGAATAATTGTGAGGGGAACAAAATTCACTTTTTTTATGTTTTAGTTGTTCCCCTGCTTTTAAAGGCCGATTCAGCTGCTTGCAACTCAGCAAGGGCTTGTTAATCAGCCAGCAATTGAAATCAGCTGTGCTGAAGCAAGGAAATGTGGAACAGTGAGCCTAGAGGACTAGGATTGGGAAACGCTTGTCTAACCCATTCCTTTGTAACCTTGGCTCTATGTTTAGGGTCATAGTCCTGCTCATCACATCCCCGCTCTCAAGTCCTTCACATCCTCTAACAGGCGTTTCTGGTATTGGGATCCACCAGTTTCCCTGCCCTTGCATCCCACAGTACCATGCGTTCTCCACCACGTTTCACTCTGGAGATTGTGTGTTAGTTGTCCACCACAACATTCAGTGTGGAAGAGAAAAAGCTCAATATTGGTCCATCTGAGCAGACCACCATCTTTGTCCACTGCGTGGCATGTAGCAAACTTTAAATAGGGTTTCTTGATGACGTTTTTCAACAGTGACAATGGTGAAGGTTCTAGAAAATCCAGTTTTATGAAGTCCATCACATGGATTGGATGGATGGTTTGAAATGTTCAGAGCTTACGACACTGTTTTATAACTAAAAGCTTTTGTAAATGTTTCAAAAACTTATGTATACATTTTGTGTTTGTTAAAGTGAATATTTTACATGCATAAATACTTTTGCAAGGGTCTGTATCTTCAGCCGATCATTTTTCATAAATACAAACTAACTAGGTTAAAAATTAAATTGAAAGGGACTTCTTTGTTCTGTTGCATCATAACAAACAGGAATATAATGTATATAAATACTGCATGTTCAGAAAGCTGAGGAGACGTCTCCTTCGAATGACGTAAGTGGGGCAAGCTCGTCATCTTGATGTTGGCTCGTTAGTCAGACAACATCCAGGCTTGGAGATGAGATGCAAAGACGTAGAATCAAACTTGGCTCTTTTGTACTTTATAACGGAGCTGAATCTCTGCTGAATAAGATACAGCCGAATGGAAACCCAACATCACAGTGTTCAAGTGGAAAGCACAAAGTATTTACAAGTTCATAACACTTTTGAAATAAGTCCTAGTCTACGCATTAATGAGACAGTCATCAGCAAGTAATAGCATCAGAGCTGTATATGCCTGGAAATACAGACAAGTACAAAAAGGCTCCTGTTTGTTTTGTGTCTACATCAGTTCAAGCTCTGTATTTTGGATGTTTAGCTATTTTTATCCATATACATAAGTCATTGTGTAGTTTGATAAAATCTCACATTTAAATTTATTTTGGTATTATTTTCTAAGTTCTTTAATTTCTACCATTTATTCCATTGTTTAGTATGACTGATTATGATCAAACCATAAAAAAATATAAATGCTCTTCTGCTTTTAAATATTGCTTACTGGAGTCATAAAATCACATTCCATACTTGAAGAAGATAGTAGAAAAACAAGCAGAAACAGCAGCAGTAATCACCTAATCAAATGTTTTTTGTGGCCTAAAGTAGGACACTGTTTTTAAATTACTGCTGTTTTTTGGGAGGGTGTGAAGTGCGGAGTGTGGGGTATGCAGTCGGGGGTTAAAAACTATTTATCTTTCTTATCTGTATGACAAGGCTCCCCTTTGTTCACTGTAATTGCTTCTTCCATTGTTGCATGGAGTGCAGTTCAGCTTTGTTTTTTTGAACGGTGAACTCCAGTAGGTTAATAAAAAAAAAAAACCACTGACTTGTCGCTGTATATATTTAAAAAAAAAAATTATGAATGCTTATTTTGAACCTTGAACTGGCTAGGTGGTATGGCCGAGAGCATATATTACTTAGTGAAGCACAAATTAGTGACACGGTGTGGAAAATTAAATCCAAAATGACCATGCATATGCAGATTAGGGACATGCTCAGGCTTGTATAGCTACAGGATGTGGAATATAAATTCTTAATTTAGTGTTTTAACCTCAGGGGAATTTGTAGCTATGCAATGTTTCTTATTTGTCTGTTTATTGTGTTTCATTTTTTTATTATGTAAAGTACTTTGAATTGCCTTGTTGCTCAAATGTGCTACGGAAATAAACTTGACTTGAATAGCCGACTGTAACAAAGTTGTATCAGCTGGTATTGTAAGGAAAAAATATCCATATATTAATATTAAAATGACATTTGTGCCTGTGTGTAAAAGTGTTTTGGCATTTGTGTTTGTTGGGTAAAGCCAATAAGAATTATCTTCTTTTTGTACACAATATAAAAATAAGGATGCTTATGAATACATTTTTCACATTTTGAAAATGAAGTATTGCTGAGAAATGTCTGCAAATTTGTGCTGATAATGCAAATATTAAGGCAACATGCAGTTACTTTTACAGAAATAAATCAAAATAATATACACATCCTCTTTAAATTGCTAGGTTTTTCTTATGTAAATGAGCAAGATATATTGCTTCAAAACTTTTTAAACTTTTAATGTAACAGTTATCCTCTAGGAGAAAGGAGAAAATAAAAGATTTAATTTTAAGGGGAAAAAAATTTTGAAAACCTGAGTTAACCTTTTATAAGCTTTCACGTCCTACAATAATTTGTTAAAGCACCTTGTGATTGAGTTTTTCCATTCACTCTATTTTAGTGCCTGCTTTTAATGACAGTGCATCTCACTAACCTTAAATACAGCTCAGCTGTGCAAAGAAATGCCCTAACATTTTGCTTATTTGCATTCTTTAGCAGAAATAATCAAAACGTTTTATTGTCTAAAGCAATCAGTCCAGTAAAAAAACCTCCCCTGCATTATTTGTATACCGAAGAGCAAAAAGGTACAACAGGGACAAAATTCAAAACAGCTTGTATAAATATATTAATCCTACTTTTAAAATTATTACCAAATTGTGATTAACCAAATTTTTTTACAGCCGAGTTCAATTTTGCCATACTACAGATAGACTTGAAAAATCAAGGAATCACTTCAGTGGAACCCATCTTACAACATGAAGGATAGAAAAATAGCTTCACAAATAATACGCTATATCCTGTTCTACACAAATAAGAAATAAAGTCATTGACATTTCCCATCACTGTTTACAGTTCATTACTGTTTTGCAGCATGGCAGCTTATACTTGTAATAGTTGGAGTCATTGTACTTTCTGTGGACATCTCTCAAGTATGAGTCTGTGATGAAGTAGACAGTCTCCGATCTAATTCCCACTTAAACATTTATTGTACAGCTTGCATGACTAAGGGAGGTATTTATACTAATAAAAAATAACAATTTGACTGTTTGTGTTCAGTAAACAATAAAAGTTTTACAATTGGAAAAAATCTGTCTGATGGCTTTATGTCTTTGTCTCAAACACCAGTTGATAAGTCAACCATCCATAATGAGATATAATGTCTGGATAAAATGTGTTTATATATCTCGGATAGTTATTGGATTAACTATCTGCTAAAGTTTCCCTTCGCAGTTTCCCAGCTGTGCGTTACATAACTGGGGGTAATAAATTGAACTAAACATTTCACATCCCAAAGAGCTGCAACAAATTAATCCAGTTGTATATTTCCATCCAAATGGCAATCCATTTAGTAGCTTCTGTGCCCTGTTTAATCTCTCGTTGGAGACAGAGATTAGTTCTGAATCACTGCTGGATGACTTGTGAGAAAAACCTGTTTTGCTGATTTCAGTTTAGTTTTATTCTGTATTTTAAACTTTGTTTTCCTAAATTCAGAAAATAAAAACAGCATTGTGAGTTAGAAAGTTTCCTAGAAAATTTCTTCAAGTACCCTGACTAGGAAGAGGTTCAGAAAAACATACACCTATGGTATTATCCATCAGGGAGGCAAAAAGGGAACACACTCCACTGCAGTGTGACTGGACTGTTTTTTCATGTCTTATTCAATATCTCCACCCTAACAAGGTCCACATCGTCTAATAAGTCTAAAAGGAAAATGTCTTTTTTTTTTTTTTTTTTCTCTCTAAGGATCACATGTTCACACACAAATGATGACTATACAGAATCCAAGCTTATGGATGTCTATGCTGTGAATTTTCACAAACGATGCCCAGTTCTAGTAACTTCTACTAGTTTGGGAAGCATCAGGAAGAATACTTATATGTGCTAAGAAATAATTTTCATTTTGATGATTTAACTTATTTACTCAATTTTAGAACTTTAAAAAGCCCAAAAAATAATAATAAAACACACATGCCAGAATTTTAGGCAAGCCATAATTCCATTAAACTCAAATGTTTACATACATGGAATCCCAAGACACAAACGTTTTTATTTGTTACTGTCTGACATTAAATCAGACTAAAGGCTTCCAGTTGTAGAACAATTTGGATTCCAAATATATTTATGTTTTCTAAATGCCAGAACAATGAGAAAGATAAATTTGGAGATTGGTCTACAACTAGAAGAAACCTAAGGAGACTTTTCCTGTGGTCTGCAGAATTAAGGTCCCACATATTTGTCCATAATAAAACAAATAAGGAAAATCCAGTTTCTCAATGTGCAAATAAAGTTGTCACATTCAAACCAAGATAATGGCTACCTGAAATATTTTAAAATATTGATAGCTGATAGCTGAAGGTTGTTTGTGAGACTCTAAAGGTTCCTCAGGAAATTGTTCTGTGCTTACAGAAACACTGCAGCATCTGCATAGCTTTCCTTTAGGTTTGTTCCCATCACATCCAAAGTCACAGGTCAGGTAAACAGAAGGCGAGGGAAAGTGCCTAAAGGTGTGCATAAATGCAGTTCCTGGCTTCTGCTCTGTGGTGGGATAACCACCAGTCTCACTGTGACCCTGAAAAGGAATAAGAGAATGTGGAAAATTTATGAATGCATGAATAATAAAAAAATATGGATAAAACATGTGTGTACTAAAACTCAAAAAGATCTCGCTTTAGTAAGGAATTAGATTTTATGCTTATTTGCAGATGCTTTTAGAGCGGCATGCCATAACTGGGGTTGTTAATAATTCTGTTTTCTCTTTTTGCTTTGAAAATAATACAAACCAAAGCAACTTTCTTTGTGCTTTGTAAGTGCATATCTGGAGATTTGAAATGGTGAAAATTGTCTGCCTTTCGGTTCTTCGTCAGGAGGTTGCCCTCAGCTTTTCCTGACTTCTAACATCCTCTGCATCCCTTGTCCCTCTGCAATTCCTGTCTTCCTCTGCTTTGCATTTCCTAACATAATTCTATTCAAATGCACCCAAAGGCTTTTAACTGTGAGTCATAAAGTGTTAAAGCATTTCTTTTAATGGACAAATGGCTTAATATTCATATTCAGACATACTTGGGCATAGTTATTGGATAAAGAGGGAGTAAGCTATGTTAAGCTACTCAAATGTATATAAGTCATTTTCATAAATAATATCAAAGATAAATCTTTTCATCCCACAAAGGAATACATTTAACAAATCTAAAATATAACTGGGGGATCTTTGTATCTTTCTTAGCATTGAGATGTATTGCACTAAAATGTTATACCTAAACTAAAATGGAAATATTAGCAGAAAAATGAACAAAATCGTCTAATGAAGATAATCAGACAAATGTTTAACTAAGGAAAAAAAAAAGGAGAAGAAGATGAATAAGTTTATGAATAATGCTAATTCTTCTGTATATACATACTGTGGAATTGGAGGGTTCCAAGAAAATGCTCTTAAAGTAAATTACCCGGAACAATCTTGGACATAATATTTTAGTAGCAGAGTAAAAGATGCAAACAAAATGTCTGTTGCAAATTGTTCTCTAGTTTTATTAGGCCTTTCCCTTTTCCTGTCAGGCAATAAAGGTTCTTCATGAAGGGCTGGTCAAAATGTCAGAAGCAGACTTGGACTAATGTTTATATTATTGTTATTTTGTTTTTTGTTTTTTTTGCTGAATCATGACCCCCACTATGATCAAAACTCTCTTTACAGGCCAGACATGGTAGAGTCAAAGTACCAACCACGCCACATGAAGGCTACCAAGCACCAGACAGCAACAAATATTTATTTATGTTTTTTTTCTAATTTATGGAATGAGAGTGACCACTGAAAAAGTCCCCATTCAAAGTTCAATGCATCAACCAAATTATGACTAATTATTGATATTTCAAAGTTTAAACCTGCAAAAAAATATGTATTTTACAACATTAACACATGTTGAGAAGCATTGAGACCAAACTCGAGTGTCAAGATTGTAAACATATTTGAATATTCCATCTGCGTTCATTAAGAAATGTATTGGGTAAAACCTAAAAGATCAGCAAGAACATTTTAGTTTGAAGGCACCAGGAGAGAACAGTTGTATATGAAAGGTCAAATCTGGTGTCATTTGTGTTCACTACAAGTAGCTTTGGTCATTAAGGACAAATTTGTTACATAGTGAATCAAACAACAAGGAGCCTCTAAAATGCTCCCGATTAATTCATTTATTAATATTAATATTATTATTATTATTATTATTATTATTATTATTATTATTATTATTATTATTATTTCACTTTTTTTACATAATTGCTTGATTTTAACCGATTTGATTTAGTCCTCGTTCCCTGCAGATCACTCCTACATCCTCTGCTCTATTCTCTTATTCTTACTCTTTCATTCAGAGCCAGGTCCTGGTGGTTGGTGGTTCCCTCGCTCCAGATGGCCGTATCTGATCATTTATTGATGACAGGAGAACAGAGGAAGGCCTTCCCAGCTGCTGCTGCCTGGCACCCCCGCAGTGTGTGCACACACACGAGCACACACAAATAAACATGGGCATACATATTTGAACAATGACAAACACACATTCATGCAATCACTGGAATCGACTCAAACCCCTTTACAAATAGAGTCGCATGCAGATCATTTTTTACTCTTTGTCTTCTATTCTTTGTTTTTCTTTTTTCCTTTCTGCGACGTCACACATTTAATTTCTCATTGCTCTGTTGTGCTGTCAGGCATGGTTCTGTTCTGCACTTTAGCACCCTCTCCTCTCCCTCCACCTCCTCTCTTCCTGCCTCCAGCTCACTTTCTTTCACCTCCTGCTGTGGTGTTACTGACTCTGTCACACAGGAACTGATAGAAGGAGAGGCAGAGGAGGGAGGAGCGGAGAATGTGAGAGCAAGGGAGCAGCATGTAAAACTGTAGAGTTTGCAAATGTTTCAACAATCAATGCACTGCAGCTTTTAAGAAAAAAAAAAAAGGCTTACAGAAACAAAATGGAATAAGTCAAAAACCTTTCTAATACAAATTAGTCCTTAAATAGTTTTGTTCAAAGTGTGAATAGACAGTAAGTGTTTTTTCTTGGATGTTTAGTGATTTCATTTTTTTTTATGAATGTTGAAAAATTGGCTAAGGATATTGTTTTATTTCATAATCCTTAGCCAACTTTTTGAGGACTAGATTTAACCAAGTATTTACCCGGATGACATTCACAAAGGCAACTGCATTAGGATTAGTCAGTTAAATAATAAAAATCCATGCGCAACAGTTTAGACATAGTTTCACTAGATGAATGAATAAAAAATGTATTTAAAAAAGGAGCGCTGAATATTTTTCTATCACTGGATTTTCTAAAACATAAATTTTCTCCAAACCATTCCACAGTAGAATCCACGTTTTTTTGCAGAATTCAATTGATTTCCTTCAGCTCCTGCTCTGAATTTGGACCCATGTATAGTTTCATCGACTGTCATAATCTTGACATGATTTTTGTGTGGTCCACCAACAGGTGTAGTGGCACGCCACACTTTTCAGATTTTTGTTGGTTTAAAAAAAATCAAACCATGAGTACTTTTTATTTCAGTTTTTCACAAAATTTTGCAGGTAATTTGAAATAAAATATGAAAAGACTGAGTATCAATTCCTTTGCAAATCTCTGTTAGTCCTAATGTTTACCATTCTGAACACAACCATTTTATGCCTTTGAAAAATAACGTAAAGCTTCTGCTTTGCATTTGTAAATTACATTTTGAATCAGTTTTTGTTTAAGTGTTTTTTGGTCCTTGTTTTTGAGACGTTTTGCATACATTTGCTTTGCAAAAATTCTCACAACTGCATAGCTTTTTTCCCCCCAACTTTTCTTTGATGATTCCTCTGCTCCGTCTTCACAAAAAAAAAAAAAAAAAAAAAACACAGGAAGGTTTAACAACATGTATTTTGTTGTACAAAAATGTGCACAAATGTGTCCGTCCTGTGTCTGTGTCATAAATAGTCTGAACTGAGTCTGCTCTGACTCTGAAGTCACACATGGGAGACTTCAGTGATATAAAGCTGACTTCAGCTGGGATATCCCAAGAGAAGCATTAAACCAATACATGCAATGCACACGAAATTATGATGTTCCATCACAGATCTCTCTCACACACACACACACGTGCACACCCCCGCACGCGCACACACACACACAGCAACAACAACAACGACCTCAGTGTTGCCCAGAGGAACCATTTGGTAGAGACACACTAGAAGGGACAAGATATCATTGGAACACAGAAGGGCAGTGAAAAAACAAGATGGGACATATGTTAGATGGAGCAGGAAGCAGAAACATAAAACCTCTCACCATGAATTAAAAATAAAAATTGAGGTTATTTTTTTAGGTAGACAGAAAATTTAAGATTAAAGTAACCTGTGTCATGAGAACAACTTTATTAATTTATATCAGCATTTTCTCCACATTTATAAACCACATATTGCATTTGTAAACCCAGTAATTACATTGTAAGTGTAATTACTTACTGCCAACTTGCTGTAGGAAATAGGAGTGCCTTTAATATATCCTTGTAAATGCTCCTCTAGGTGGCACCATCATCATGTGGGAAGATGATGAGCAGTGATTGAGAAATACAGAAATGTGTATCAGCAGGTACTCAATCATAGAAAAACATCACACAAACAGAGAGGAAGTGCAGAGAAGGATGTTTCATATTTGTTTTCTGTATGCTTCCTGTGAATACAGACAATAAACAACATCACAGGAGCAAACCAGAATCTGTTCTTCTTTCTGCATGTTCATGAAAAGGGTTGAAAGAAGCAGACATAAGGGCAGTAGTGACTTCTGTTATCTATGCAGTTGCTTGGGTTAACACACAGGTTTCATATTAGAGACAAGGGACACATTGACAGCTTTTACCCTTTTGTTTAATGGAGGGGGGTCTTTCACTGAAGCACACATGTGAGATTGTAAAGGGAATATTTCTGCAAGTATGGATATGCGCTGTGCAATCCACACAGACTACCCTAAACAAATATTCCCATTCGTACTCTATTGGGTTAGAGAGACCCACTGTTGTAGAAAGCCAGCTATACATTTCATTTCTCCCAGTGGGCCATTGAGAAAGCAATCTAGAATGTATCAGTATATTCTTTTTTTATGGATCTTTTAGAATTCTTAAACATATATAGATATATGGCATTTGTACAGTATGTGCATGTCAGAAAATTGGTCTCCCATTAATGAAGTAATGTATCAGTAATTAACATTTATAACATAGATTCATTATTTTATTATTATATTTTACCCATCTATGTTAGTTAATTCCAATGACTATGGCTCACAGCCAATGAAAGTGAGCAAAGAGATCATCTTCAAAAAAATGTTGCATTACATAAAAACAGGAAAAAGGGTTTCAGTACAGAAAGAAATACTCTGTCAATACCAAAGGGAGGACTGCTAATTTAATAGTTACCTGACAGAAAGTCAATGAAAGCCTCCAAACAGCAGCTAGGTGACAAAAAAAGCTACAGAAAAAGTTGACAGATCAGGGAACTATGTCCAAACATGTTAATAGAAAGTAAAATGGAGGGAAAAGTCGTGATGGCCTAAGGTACCCAATAAACAGGAATAACCACACCCTTCAGACAATAATGAAGCAAAGCTGCCCATTGCAGAGTGTGGAGAAGACTCACAAGCTGGAATGGTGTTGGACAGCATCCTTTAAGAGCCTCGACTCATAAATGTTTCCAGGACATGGAGTACAACTGTGTTTTTTTGTTTGTTTGTTTGTTTTGTTTTGGGGTTTTTTGGATTAGCCATCTCCTAAACCAGTGAGAATCTGAGAGTTGCCTGGAGAAAAAGTCTGGTGTGGAGAGGCTCAGAATCCAAGGAGAAGCAATCGTATTACTAAAAAATTAATAAATGAATAAATATTATAGACAGACAGATATTAAATATAGAATTTGGTTTGATGCTCAACCTGTTGCTCTAACTTTTCAAACAGATCCATCTGCTGGCACTCTGTTTTATTATGTGTCCAACAATACAAAAAGTTGTTTCTAGAAAGAAATCTGGGTACTGCTTTCATGGCGCAGCATAAAAAATAAAATCAAATCATTCTGTTATGAGGTGATGTACAGACATAAAGCAGCACAGAGAAGAAAGGAAATGTGTTAGTCAGCCTGGACACTTGGTGAGATCTAAGGAGCTGCATGAGTTATAACGCCAAACTTATAGTTTCAGATTCTGCAAAGTCTTGTTCAGACTCGCAAGCTTGGACTTGAATCATACAATTCTGTTGCAGCTTTTAACTTCTTTTTTTTTTAACTAAAGACTTTGATATACTCTAGTTAAAAGCTTAAGCGTCTGTTTAAAATATCTGACACCTCAAGTGCGGTTTTGTGAGATTTCTTCTGCCTTTCAATCAAGAAGTGATTTAGTGAAAACAGAAGGCAGAAGGTGGGAAAATGTGTTGAAAGGAAGAGGGAAACAAAATGCCTAGAGTATTGTTTTCAGCTTTCTGCAGCTGAGGTCGTACCTGATGTAGCCCATTTATTCTTTACTGGACTCTTTCACCTTCCACTTTAAAAAAAAAAGAGACTACACTATGCATTTGAGACATCCTCAAGTTTAATCATATTTCCTAAGATATGCTCTTTCATCATAAAAAGAAAAACGTTTGAAAATAATATTCTGTGGCGATTCAAACTATTTGCAATTAGTGAAGTACTCAGATTCAGCATTGTAGAAAAAGTCAAAATGAAAGGAATAAATGGCATTAAAGAAAGACTTCTCAAATTGTGAAAAGCATTTCATGAAAAAGATGTTTTAATTATAAAATACTTTAAATTGTTCAAGTATTTATATATTTTGCTTCATTTTTATGTCTTAAGAAGTAAGTGGAGGTTATGAATTGCACTATGGATTTTACACTCAATTTGAGACTGTCCAGAAAAATTCAAATGCAATACAAAATTTCAAGGCTGGCATCCCATAAATTCTTCTTCCGACTTCTTTGTGACTGGGTGTTGCTTGATCGAAACAATTATCTGCAGTTTTGTTTCGAGTGTATATCTGCAGACCCCCTATGCAAGAGGAGAATTCAGGAAGTCATAGAGGAAAATGCTTGTGAAATCACATCACAAATGTATATATTCAGCATACACATCTGTGGTGCTTTTTTTCTTTGTTTTCCATGTAAAAACCTATTTTATCAGCAGGTACCAAGTCATGCAGCCATCTGTCAACAGGTGGTGCTGTTCCACACCAGATGAACCTCAGACAGTCAGGGAGCAGGACCCACTGTGTGGTGCTGGCCGGAGTTTGTGATCTGACTTCCAGTTGGACTTATCTTGTCTGACAGGTGATATCATTGTAAGTATTGCATTCCATGTTTTCTTGCATTTTGCTTACAGTAGCAGCTGAAAAGCAATGTTTTTGAGTTTGAGGTGTCCAAAGCAGTTTTTTCAAGCACATATGATCAGGTGTGACTACTTGCTTTTTGAAAAACTGGACTTGACTGACGAGTTTGTAGGACAAGCCTGTGGTGGGGAAAGTTTGTTAGGATGAAATCCTGACTGAATTACTCTCATTTCAGGTGGACAAACAGAATTCAGTTTAAGACAAGAAGGGGCAAAAAAGGGATTTGAATGACTTTGAACATTATGTCTTTTCTGGTGTCAGGAAGGGTGGTCTAAGTATTTCTAAAACAGTTGGACTACTTGAATTTTCATGCAAAACCATCTCCCGGGTTTACAGAAGAGAGCCTGAAAAAGAGAAAATATCCAGTGAGTGGCAGTTCTGTGGGTGAATATATGCCTTGTTTATGTCAGAGGCCAGGGAAGGATGGGCAGACTGCTTCTGGGTGACTGAAAAGTAAGAGTTCAGTGGAAAATAAAACACGTTATGCAAAACAGCAACACACAGCATGTTAAATCTTAAAGCAGATGGGCGGCTGCAGAAGATCACATGTTCCTGACATCATAAGAACAGAAAAGTGAGGCTACAATTTTCACTGGCTCACCAAAATTTGACAGTGACAGCTTAGAAAATCATTGTGGAGGAGTTTCTTTTTGAGCTGCTAAATTCAGAACACGGGGTAATAACTTCATGTAAACAACTTAAAAACATGTATCCATTGTACCCCCTGTTAAGACTCAAGGTAGTGGTAGAACTGCATTTTCATACTGAGCACCAGTGTTGTATAAAGTACTCAAAAAATTTACTTAAGTAAAAGTACAAATACACAGACAAAAATGTACTCTAGTAAAAGTAAAAGTACCACATT
>CAEFZX010008483.1:0-39771 GCA_903066825.1 Alfaro cultratus
GTAAATTATGCTTAACATATAATTGTAAATCAGTCACTTATCATGCAAATATACCGAACAACATAAGTGTAAAAAAGTCACAACACTAAACTCATGGCTACTCAGCTTTCCCAGCCAGAATGCCAACTTCAGAGAGCTTTATTGTAGTCTTTGCATTTGGGAAATCACCTAAACATTGATAAAATCTATATTCTGAGTATAAAATGAATTAGTATGCTTTACTGTCATGCTTTACTGGTGGGAGAAATATAAAAATTTTGAGTTTCCAATCAGCAGTCACAGGTCAGGGTCAATAATCTGACCCTTATGAAAGTTGTCCAATTCTAGTTACCACTTGATTTTTCTAAATATCTCTAGATGTGACTCAAATGAAATATTACTGGTTTTACAATTGGTGACTGTATGATGTGTTTATGATATTTTAATGTTTTCATTAAGCACTTTGAAATGCCTTCCTCCTGAAATGTGCTGTACAAATAAACTTAACAGATTGATTCAATATGCTCTACAGTAGGGAGCTACTTGAACCTAAATTAATACATCATGGAGGTTTTAATCTTTATAAAATCAGTAGAAAAGGGATTTTTTTTTACCTTCCTTTCATTGGCTTACAAAGAAATCCATGGTCTGCTAATATCTAAATGATTTAAATAACTCAACACCTCATAAAAATGCTTAATATTAGTTTTTACTTTAATTAACCACATATTTGTAAGAATTATAGTTTCAAACTAATAAACAAAAAAGTAACTACACCCCAAAGTGCCTTTACTTTGTCAGTTGTAGACTTATTATTAATTAGTCAGTTTTCAATTTAGACTGAAGCAAAGTCAAGTTCTCAGTTATAATAACGTCTAAGAGTTTCTGCACCAACGATTATGCTTCCAGATTTTCATAGCAATAATGAAGTCTACTCACAGGTCCTGAGACAAATAATCAGCTTAGCTTAGCAATGCCTTCAACTTAATTCTGTCAGCTTCAGACCATGTGCTGTTTCTCTAAACTACTGCCCTGCAGCTAAGCCATGCGACCCCATTCTGACCCAAAGAACAGCATTCACAAAGCTGTCTATGACTTCAGTATACTGTATCTTGACTTGCAGGAATGGAAATGTTTTTCTCAGATGGGCAAAACTTGGAAAGTCCTGCCAAAAGTTTCATGGGAAAAGTGCCAAATATGTTCTTAAAGTTGTTTCCCAGATAAAACAGTTTTGCAATGTCTGCAAAGGGTAGCAGAGATTCTAGACCAAAAATGTTCTTTAGTGGAAGTTTTCTTACCTCCAAAATGCTCAATGAATTTGTCCTTCAGGTGTGGACCTCTAGGAACAATATCTGAAACAGAAACTTGTGATTAGATTTTCACATCAGAACTATGTGAAAATTCTGACAAACAGAATTGTCATCAAACAAACAGTTACTGATTTTTGCTTTTTGCATTTTGTTATATTACTTAAAGTCTTCTATTTGGATAACATTTTGAGAGACAGACATAAAATACTGCATTCATCTCTCACCATCTCCCATCCTCCTGCTGAAAAGAAAAATCCATAGCATGATGCTGCCACCTCCACGTCTTATCGCAGGTGGGATCAGGGGGATGTGAAGTGTTAGTTTTCTGCTGCACAGAGGATTTTGCATGCAGCTGAAAATGCATCAGGTTTTATCTGATCAGGGCGTCTATGTCCACATGTTTGTTTCATCAGCTACAGAGCTTGCAGTATCAGAGCTTTCTCTATGACTAGCCTGACAGCTTAGATGGACAGTGATATTTTGGAGGGTTTGTAGTTGTGTCACACTCTATTTTTGAAGTGTCACTGTGCTGTTGGGCTCTAATTTTATATCCTAACTCTGTTTTAAACTTTACCCCAACTTTTTCTCAACCTGTCTGCTGTGCTCCTTGGTATTTGTGATGCTGCTTGTTGTTCTCAAACCAAACTCTGAGGCCTTCAAAGAAAAGCTGGATTTATGCTGTAATTTCAAACATAGATGTTGAGGACATAATATATGAACAAAACACTTTTCAGATTTTGAGTATAAATACTTCTAAAACAATTTTCCTTACACATCACAATTATGCATTAATGCCAACAAAATACATTAAGTTACATTACATTATACATTACAACATTAAAAAGTGAAAAGCTTAAAGAAATGGAATAAAATGCATGTACATCTGTGAAGCTTGAGCTCCCTCTTTCATTAAGGATTTTCATTAAGGATCTCTAGTTTTCAATTTATTATAAGGGCCAAGAAGTAACCAACCTACAAATAAAAAATATGCCCTTTATATTTAATCTCTACTGCAATGGATTGGCAACCTCTCCAGGCTGTACTCTGAGAAAGACACCAGCCCTACTGAGGCTCTGCAAGAATAAGCAGTTTTAGACAATGAATGGAGGGATTTGATCTCTACACATACTTTATATATTATATTCAAAATTCCAAAAATAAATACATTGAACATTACATTGTAACATGAAAAAAAATTAAAAGTTTAAGAGGTAATAATATTTTTGCAGGGCATTGTATAACAGCCTAAAGAGATTATTTTTTGAGGGTTAAATGCTGATCATAATAAGTCCTTGTAATACTTGGTTGATTGCACTTTAGTCTCCAGAGTCAGTAGACTGTAATATGGTCACAAGACAGGAATAATGATTGACAGTCATTGCACCAGGCTGAAAACCAGCAAACGTAAAATAGTTTTTGTCTTACTGAATAAATGGAAGTATACACTATTAAAGGGGTATTCCAGAAAACATTTCTTCAAGTCTAAACATGAAGGTACGTTTATGTAAAACAAATGTTTTGCATGCAGCCCCCTCTGTTTCCTAAAAAAGACTAACAGCTAAGCTTCAACTCCTCTTCTTCTACAAGCTAAAGGTTGCATCATCATCAAAAAAAAAACAAAAAACAACAACAACAACAAAAAAAACAGATATAAAATGCATGTTTTTTCTTGTTTTATCTTAGTCTCACCACAGCTGTCATTCTGATGCCACAACCATGGCTTGAGAGGAACAGACAGGGAACAACTCCACAACATTTCCCCCCTCATCCTCACTGTGTTTAAAGCCTTCATCATTGCGTGACGATCGTTCTTTCAGTGGTGTCACACGCACCAGTGCTAATATGCTGCCTTTAATATCCTCAAAAGATAAATTCCATCCAGCCACTGGTCTGAGAAAGGTACTTTTCCAATTGCGCAAGATGAGGCCAAGACTTTCAGCTGTGTGCTGTCTGTTCTGCATCACCAAGACATGATCTAACTGATAGTGATTATCTTAAACAAACACATTATGTTCATTTTACACACCACACCGAGGTGCAATTCTTGAAAAAAAAAAAATAAATTCTTGTCTATACTGTATGTTGATTTCAATAAAGCCTGGAACTGACCAGAATAAAAGCACATGTACAAATTCTGGACATAATGCTGTACTTTAAGACAGTAATTGCATAGTTCCATCAAACTTTTTTTCATGTACAAGAGACCCCGAATGCCACATTCAATATCTTTCAAAGAAAACAAATTTAGAAATGAAGCACTTTTAGGATACACAGAACACAAAAAACGCACCCAATGTGGGTGAAAGGCAACTTTTACAGATGCCATTCATGTTTAAAGATGATCAATGAATCATTCTGAATGAATCATTCATAAGTTTGGCCCCATGATGCTCCTCCTACCACATTTGATGATAGGTTCCTCTACTAATCAGTCATTCACAGTTTAATTAAGGGATGATATGTCCAAAACACGTGAAGAAGACATATCTAATCAGAGTAAGTGTGATGTAAACTCTTAGTCTTGCACATATGAAGCTTACCTGTGTTAAATGCATTATATAATCATCGCAACCTGAACTGCACATGCAATTTGCATACTTATGTCAAATAGGTATGGACATTGTTCCCTTGGCTATAAAGATTTGTAGTCAGTAAAATGTCCAGATCTCTTGAATTAACTTAAAAATGCATATAGTTTCAAGTTTCAGTTTAGCCAAACCAAAGACAGGTCCTACATTAGAAGAGGAGCACTGAGCAGACCAATGACAGCTGTCTCCAACAGTAAAATGGGGATTATGCTTTCATCATCAGGTCCTAAAAATAAATCTTATCAGCTTACCTATGAGTCTAGTGTTATCCAGCCTAGGGACATACAAAGGCTTTTCCCGGGAAGAGGACTTGAAGTGTTGTGCTGAGGTCTGGAGTCCACTGCCACAGCGCCTAGACACGGGCTTGTCCCGTTGTTGGCTGTCCTTGATAACCTGTAAAATTAGATCCAACAGGGTCCTTCTCTCATTCTGCTTGACCTCTTTGCTGTCCATACACTGACCCGAGGAGATGAGCAGAAAGAAGATGGTCAACAGTATGTGCCATTTCCTCTCCACATGCATGGCTTGACTGTCTGGGGGGGGGAAAAAGAAGTTTGGTTGTTGTTAGAGATGTAATCTAAAGTTAAAAACTTAACATGCTGCACACACTGTAATAACCTTTTTTTTCGCGTCAAAACTAAAACACTCATTGTCTCAGGTAACACACGCAACCTGTGTTTGCCAGGCATCCCATATAGAAATGGTGCATGACAGGTTACGCACGATTCTCTCTGGGATTCTATTGAGTTTTTCTTTTTTCTTTCTTTCTTATATTTTTTTTTACTTATAATAAAGTAAATGCACTTAAATAAATCCAGAACTCACCGGTTGAGGAGTTGCTTATGTCCTGGAGAGTGGACACAGTTGTCTTGAGGAAATTCTTCCAGGCGTTGTCTGAGGTTCCGATAAGAGAGAGAAAGAACAGCCTGCAGATTGTGCTCAACGCCGTCTTTCTTGAAAAATTGCGTAGCTATTTATACCGCGTGCCACCTTCTTGAAGGTAATACAATCGATTTCGAGTGGGTGGTAAAGCAATGTTGACATCTTCGGAGTATTTTTTTTCCTCTTTTGTCCCAGAGGCACATGTTCACTTTGGCGTGCCCCTCACCTTTACGCACGACAAGAAAAGTTTCATCTGCAATTGAATCGAGCCCATAAAAAAAGATCCTTTTGAGATAAAGTTTGGGAGGGAGGAAAGAAGAAAACGCGCTTTACGATTTCATAAAAAAAATAAATAAATAAATAAAAAATCTTGGCGCACGAAAAATACAGGAGCGCAACAGCGCGCAGTGAAGTAGTTTTCCAAAAGGGAGCAACTTGTTGGATGCTGGATGCAGAGAACTGGAGAATCTGAGGGCCTATAAGCTTGCAGTCGAGCTGTCAACGTGCCGATGTTTTTGTTCACTGATGTCCAAGTCTTGTGACCTCCTAAGCGCTGCAGAGAATGCGCCTTCAGGAGCACCCATCCGGCAAGTTAACTCCCGAACAGAAATCTCTATTGTGATGCAGCTTGGATGAATAATGCCAGGGTATGTAAGGGTCCGTTTAAAACTGGAATTTTTAGAAAGGAAAAACAAAACAAAACAACGAAATAATTCCTTTTCCCTTTTGCCAGGAGCGAAATAATAATAATAATAATAATAATAATAATAATAATAATAATAATAATAATAATAATAATAATAATAATAATAATAAAAATAATAATAATTTTAACAAATTTAGACTAATCCCTGACATTTACAAATGAGGTCTTGATTTTGTCCATATGTCATTGATAGTTCTAAGTCAAATCTCATTTAAGAAAAAAAAAAAAAAAGAAATAAAGAAAGAACAGAGAGGCAGTGGGGCATCTCAATAAATTAAAATGTCTTTGTAAAGTTAATTTATTTCAGCATTTGCAATTTATGTTACAGATTTATTACACACAGAGTGCTATATTTCCTGTGCTTATTTTAGTTCATTTTCCTGATTATGGCTTACAGGTACTGACAACCTGCACTGCTTAGGGAAAGTAGAATATATAGAGGATATGAAAAAGGATTTTATTACAGAGCTATTGGGTTATTGAAAAATATCTGCATGTATTTGTCCCCAGTACTTTGTCAGAGCCCCTTGAGAATGAACTACTGCATCAATGCAGCTCTGCTGAGGTGTTAATTTAGCCGAGGTTGTATAATAGTGGTTTTCATCTTACATATTTTCACAACAGTTGCTGCTGAGTCCAAGTTAATTAAAGTTGCCAATTAAGGCATTATGAGCAGGGATCAGTTCTTGTTCGAAAATGAAATGATCATCTCCATAATAGAAGTGCACTAAAATTTCCTGGCTGCATTGACTGTTGACCTGATAAAAAACACTGGTCCAGGAACAGAAATGGCATGGCTCCCCTCCCCAAATCATCACTGACTGTGGAAACTTACCAGTGGAGTTCTGTGCCTCTCCACTCCATCTACCGATTCTTGGGTCTTGATTTCCAAATAAAAGCCAAATTTTACTTTTATCTTAAAGGAGGACTTTAGATACCTGACTGATAGTCCTGCTTATTTTCTCTAAGATGGCTTTGAAGATGTTTCTGATTCAGGAGAAGCTTAACAGAAGAAATGCAATAGTTGTGTAGATGACAGTATGTGGTGGCTCTTAAAGTATTGACACCAGCTGTTTCCCACAACTTATGAATCTCCCTCAAACTCTTCAAAGGGATTTGGATCATAACCCTTAAGCCTTTAGTAATTTCTGTTACATGTTTCCTTCCACTCAATTTTCTACTAATATGCTTTAATGTACCCCCTTCTATATTTCCAGCAACTTCAGCAATTACATTCTGTAGCATACCCTCCAAAAACTGTCAAGTCCCATCCTTATGTAGTCCATTTTATTGTCATAATAAATAATAAAGCCTTTGTTTTTTTATTGCAGTTATTGAGGCAAAAATGAAGAAACAGACTATTTTCTCAGAATGAAAAGGAAAAAGGTCAACTACTTTTTAAGTGATCTTTTTTTTGCGTTTGTTTCTGATGTGAACACATCTCCGTAAAACAGCTTTTAAAATAATAATAAAAAAATAATACTTGATGTGTTTTATTTTACAGTGCACAGTCACAGCCTCACATTCTTGCTAAACTCATTCTTCTTTTTTGTGCATAAGGTTGTTTTAATATTATTCATCTGCTGAACCCGCCGTGCAACTTGGAGGACATGTAACTGCAGGTACTTTGCACTGTTATTACATTTAATTAACAAAGTCTTTTTTGTGAAACTGTAATATTTAGAAATCTGTTTCTTTAGTTAGTTGCGCCTATTTTTATTAATATTATTTCAAATAGAATTTCCGTTCTTTGATAGTTACCTCTCTCCGAAAAAAAAAAGAATCTAAATTATTTATTTATTTATTTATTATTAAAACATATCTTCTTGATTTTAACCTGAATACCAAACATAAAGTTATTTCCACTCCGTAAAAACAAGCAAACAAAACAATCCTGCCACGCCTGTCTACAATATAAACTTCCGCTGTTACTCCAACTGTTAGCGGTTACCATAGAAACAGCAAACGCGATTGGTTAGCCTGGAAACCGACGTCGGAACTCTGATCGGAGCGCTGTATTTTAGCACAGTTTTGGCACTTTATTTGATAATTGTGCTGCTTTACCCCCACACCACTGATACACAGACATGTCGCAAAGGTAACCTATCCAAAAACCATTGTGGAATTTGTTTTTACGGTTGTTTCATTCTCAAGTGCTTAGCTTCTCAAAGATATTTTAGCTAGCTCCTGATGGGAGGATTTCAGAGACACATCAAGGAAGAAAATAAACTACTTACAGGTTTGGTGTCTTGCCAATCAAAATGCATGTCAAAGCGTTCAGTTAATGCTACTTAGTTCTTTGAGAAGATTAAAGAAAGTAACTTTCAAACCATAAAGTAATCAAACAACATCCTGCTGGCAGGAAATCTACTGAACCACTGAGATTACGTCACGCGTCCTATAGCCACTTTTTATGTTATTCACAGTCAAGTAATTATTTAATAGAAACTACGAAGCTTCGAGTGGAATTTATTTTGAGTTTTCTCTAATACTCAGGGTCAAGATTATGCATGCAGATTAAAATACATAAATACTTTCACTCCATTTCAAAAAGTAGTTTAGATATGTGTTTGAGATCCCTTTTCTGTTAACACATCCAACTTGTGTTCAAGTGTTGACCTAAGCTATCACCTTCAGTGGAAATAAAATCATTAGAATAATTAGGAATAATCCACTGAGGTACAAACCTATTGGATTTGGAGGTACCGGAACATTAGTGTCGCTGTCCGCAGTGAAGCGAGTTTAACATCAACATGGATTTAGAAGTTGCTGACCTAAATCAAAGCCTTGAAGTTTGACTAAAATTTGCAGCTGCCCATATGAGCAAGCCAAATTCTTTCTGGAGAAACGTTTTATGGTGAAAGAAAGACATAGTGGCCACAGTGAAAAATGTTGGTGAAAGGAGTAAGGCGTTCAATCAAAAAACACTGTCATGCTGTCAAAGGCTCTAATGCGTTGCACAATGTAAATGGAATAATAAAGCAATGGATTAGAGATGTTTCACAAACAATTGAATTAATTAAAATAATCAAAAGTGCTCTGTGGTTTTATAACTCATTAAATCATAATTTGGCTCTAATGGAACCCCATACTATGCATCTGGTATTGTAATAGTACATCTATTTAGTGTTTTTTTTTTTGCAAGGGAACTATGAACAAGTACACACCACTGTACCTTAATGCTAAATTGTATTTTGAGGTACAATTTCACAATAGATTGTTCCATTAGGAGACTCTTGCTTGAAATATAATGTCATGGTGTAATATTTCTTGTCTTTACTTTATTTTTTCTCCGTGTTTGCTCTGTTCCAGTTCCTACAACCAGGTCTGGAAAGAGGCCATGTCAGAGCTGAGTAGTCTCCTGGCTGAAGAACTACCTCCTGTGCCCCCTCCACCTCAGCGAGACAGAGTGGTGTTCTTCCAGCGGCTGGCAACCCTTTATGTGCGCTATGTTCAAGTCTTCAGGCAGCTGGAGGAAGCCCACAACATGCTGGTCCATCCTCAGAAGAGACGACTTATTCTTCTGCTTCTGAAGGGCGTAATGGGGCGGGTGCTAGAACTGAAGTATGAAATGGTGGAAAAAGAGTTTTCAGAGTACCACTATGTGGATGACGTCCTGCATGCACTGAAACTCACACCTGTAAGTTTTTGTTTTTTGAAAATAGGTTTATTTTATTTTCATACGGTGTATATTTATTGTTAATAAATCTCAAGTGCTGTGGAAAAGTTTTTGCCACTTTACAGAATTCTTCTGCTTTTGGTTTATGTCACACTTGAAAGTTTCAGATGAAACAAATTTTAATATCAGCCAAAGATAGTCTGAGTCAACACAAAAAGCACTTTTAAAATTATGGTTTCATATATTAAGGAGAGAAACTTAATGGAGTTAAGTCCTTACAATAATTAAGATCCTGCGTAAAAATGGCTACAATGGGAGAGTTTCAAAACCACTGCTCATGAAAAAGAACAAAGGAACATCTCACATTTGCCACTAATAATTTGCAACCCACCCCTACAAATTTGGGGAATATATTCTATGGACTGACTAGAAAAAAGTACAACTTTGTGGAGGGTGTGTGTCCCATCGCAGCTGGAACTAAGACAGCATTTCAGTAACTGTGACAAAAAACAAAACCAGAGGAAATATTTAACTGGCCAGTAGTTTTTCATGATACTGTATGCATTTGTAGAGGATAACTCAAACTCTTAGCTTTATTGTCTTTTTAGTCTGCACTTGATATCCCCATTCCATACTTCTTTGTCGGTGAGCGCAGCACAGAAATCGAAGAACGAAAAACGATGCTGCTGGATGTCTTGAAATTAGCGGAGGATTCAAAACACCTGGATGTAGGTTAAAATGACACTATTTGTAAATAGAAATCTTTGTGTCTTAGACTTGAAATAACTCATTTGATTGTGGTACACCTGCAAGCATTTAACATTAAAAATGACATTAACATAAAACATGATTTTATATTAAAAGCAAGACTTAATATTTAGCAGGTCACTCTTTCATTCACAATCAGAGAATTATTTGTGTTGCTGTGTTTATCATGTTTTTGATTGATTTTTTTTTTTGTGGTCCCTGCAGACTTTAATGGACAGAGTTATGACTGAAGAGGAGGCCATTAAGATCATTCAAATGGTGGAGAGGGCGTGGCAAGGGAGGGTTAGGGCGAAGTTAAACAAAGAAATCAGATTTAGCAATTTCGACAGACGGCACAGGGCCAAGACCGCTGGATCAGCTTTCAATGAGTTGGCCGCCATCCGCATTCAGAAGGTTGTTTCTCATAAACATTATGTGACATTTTCTCTGTCTGGCATTCATCTGTTGGACCTTATTTATTCTGGTTGAACTTTATTTGCAGGTATGGAAGGGGTATTTACAAAGGAAGAAAACAAAGATTGCTCGAGATAAGGAGATGATTTTTCTTGGAATGGTACGTCAGATGATCCACTTTGTTGTGTATTCTGAACCTTGAAATTCTTTCATTTTTTTAATACATATGTATTGATAGTCCACCATAAGGCATTACTTTAAGCTCCAAATTGTATCTCTTTTTACCCTAATTACCTTTCTAAAATCTTGGAACAAGTACATTTTGTTAATATATTAATTTTTTTTTCAAGGTTATGGATCCAAAATACCAGGCCCCTCTTCCAGCAGAGAATGATGCCCAAGCTATTGACACTTCCATTCGAGTTAAACAAAAGAAACACGAGGAAGTTTACCTAAAAGCAATAAATGAAATTTTGAAGCAAATACGAGAAATGGAGTGGAATGACATGAGCAAGACGATAAAAAATCAGATTCGACAGTGGTTTTATGAATGTCGGTGAGGTTTGGACCTATGAATCCTTTTTCTTTTTTGGAGTAGGGTTGTATTTGCTGATGTAAAGAAGTATTTTCAAAATTATTGAAGTCAATGAATGACACTGATTTCTTATTCTTCATTATGTTTTAAAGTAATGCTACAGGACTATTTCCAGACTACCCAACTGTTGAAGAGGGAGGTTCAGCCATCATATTTGCTGAAAAAACCCCCCAGCAGGTAAAATGCATCATGAATTAAATGCAAAAATACATATTTTCTGGATATTTTGTAAAATACTGTTTGCCACTTTCAGTTAGTAGAAGAAATTGCTTTAAAAGAAGAGGAGGCAGCAATGTCCAAATCAAAAGCAAAACCGAAAGAGAAGGATGACAAGAAGGAAAAAGGGAAGAAAGACAAGGGAAAGGGGAAGGGTGCAGAGGAAGTAAGTGAAAACATTTGAACTTGTCATTAGAGCAAATCTCACCAATTTATAAGTCTATATGAGTTTGGTTATTTCCCACATCCTTATAGTCTCACTTAGACTGCATATTGCTTGTTTGTGGTGATCTAATGTAACTTTGTTCATATTCACAGGATGAGGAAGGGTTGAAGATGATGCCATCTGCGTTTCTTTCAGAATTGGAAGTGGCAAACAAGAGATATGAAGGTGGTTTTACGCGTAAAATGCTAAAAAAATCTGATGTCTGAAGACTGCTTACAGTTCCAAATCTTTATACGATTTCTGAGTTCTGTTTACTTTCACTCACTAGCATGAATATATTGTGAGTAAAAAAAGACAAAGTGCCATAATGGTTTTCTTCTATATTGTTCTTTTCTTCCTTCTAAGTAAAAAAGTCTTGTGAAAGAATTGTTGGCATTACCATAAAACTTTACAGAGTCTTTCTACTCACAGAGGTTTGGAAAAACCGTAATGAGTCTGAAAACTTCACTCAGATTCACGAAGTGGAGTTGATTAAGGAAGAAATGAGAAAAATCATAGAAGCGGAAGTTCGATTACAGGTATTACTGTACCCGTGTCACTGTTGATTTTATTTAACCATTTTAATTTTTTATTATTTCCTTTATTTAACCAGGTAAACCCCGTTGAAATCTGGATCTCATTTTCAAGAGGGACCTGGGCAGAAGTCTGCAATACACAGCAACCTGGTTATTGCTTAGTTTTAATGCCATAAAAACTATGGCCTTAACCATAAAACCTTCCTTAGTTTTTGTAAGCTCAAATTGCTTAAAATTCTTAAACGCTGATAGAAAACGTAATTCGTACACTTACCTAGCTGATCAATCAACTATGTTATATTTGTACTGGTTTGTGCGGCCAGAATATTTTCTTTTGTGCCGATATAATTTTTAAGATTTGAAAAACAAAGGTATGTAACTTCACACAGGTGTTTCACTAGTGTTTCCTCCTTCCTGAAGACATGGGAGTAAAAAGGACAAAAAAAAAACACTAAATGAGAAAAATCCCTAATAGCGAGTGTTATCCCCTTTAGTTGAATTAACAGCTGCTACAGCCATCTACCAGTCGCTGACATTTGACTGAAGAAAGTTTGACCTGTTCCTCACATTCAGTTGTAAAACCTTTCAGGGCTTTTTTGTATGTCTAACCTTTTTGAAGTCATCTTCAGAAAGATCTACCTTACTACAACACACTCCACAGACCAAACGTCAGACAGACAGATAGATACTCACTCACCATTTATTCCATCTTTTATCAGATTGATGTGGAGATGCGAGAGGAACTTGCTGAGTTGAAGTTGACTATAGATAAAGAGAAACCTGGCAAACAAAAAGGACCAAAGGTACGAACATTAAAATCTGATCTAATTTTGCATGCATTGCATTGATGTGATTATTATCTTAATTGACTACACAGAAGAAAAAAGGGTCTAAAGGTGGAAAGAAGAAGAAAAAGGAAAAAGATCTGACACCTGATAGGTGATGTTAAAGGGATCACATACATTTGTAAGTTTCAGGAAACAAAACAAAACAAACAAACCACCAAAATAACATAAACATAATTTCTTTACATCTTCTAGAACCCTTGAGTCTCTGTGTGAAGAGCTGGTACAGCTAGGCTTATTGAAACGGGCAAAAAAATTCCGGATGCAAGATTTCTTGGGTAAGACATTGGTAAATGTATTTTTCTGTAGTTGTATTTGTGATGTTTACCTCAGATTGCAAGAGATGTGTGGTACCAACCAAACTCTTAAATTCATTTTCATCTGCCATGTAATTAGCTATGATGTGCTGCCCTCTTCTGGCTCCTTTGCCAGCTTATGTGAAAACTGATTAAACTAATAAGTCCTTAGTGAATTTAGCTTCTGTAAAATTTGTTAATAATAACAGTTTATTGAGGTTTATTTAAGATTTTGGCAGGAGATGCTGCCTATTTAAACAAATTTTTTATATTAAGGACAGTGATACATTCTTTAATAATAAAACTACCTTCTATATATTAAAGAGACTTCATTTAACTCTTAATCAAAAATAACAGGCAAATAACAAAATTACTGTTTTCTATTTCCTTTTCAGGTGACTATAATTATCTTGGTACTACATTGAGACAAAGTGACATCGAGCCCATGCCATCATTGTTAGATGTCCGTCAAGTCTTATCTTTATATGGAATTTTACCATTAGGTATGAAACTTGTTTGAAGTATTTTGTACTGAAAACAATAATATAAATGTATGTAAATTTATGATACATGTATGGTTTGAAATGTATGTGGTTTGCAGGCGCTCCAGAGGTTCATGAGAAGGCTCCTTTAATAAAGTCCATACTGCTGGTGGGGCCGACAGGTGTGGGCAAGAGCATGTTGGTCCATGCAATTTGCCAGGAGACAGGGGCCAGTCTGTTTGATTTGTCCCCCTATAACACAGCGGGAAAGTACCCAGGCAAGCCTGGACTGACCATGATGCTTCATATGGTGTTTAAGGTAGGACTCTGGATGCCAAAACATTGTTTCAATTTTCTAATATTACTTGGATGTAATATTAGAAAATATCTACTACTTTTTCCTTCAAAGATGCTATATTTCCATGTAACTCTATTTGAGAATGTCAGCAGAAAACACATAATTTTTAAGTATTTTCCACAGAGATTATTTGAAAAGGTTTTCTCCTAATCTGAGAAGCAGACCGTTGTCACATCAATCTAAAAATTTAGGTAGTAAGATCAATATGAAATTCAGAGAAGGTGTTGCCTAAGAGTTAATGCTGACAAAATTTCTTTCTTTGTGGTTTATTTGTTTTGCCTTTAATAAGTCTAATCCAAAAATGTCCAGATCAAAATATCCATTTAGTCTCCAGACCACATCAGATTTTTGGGAAAATTAATGTAAGCCATTAATTTTAATGGCTTACAAACACTATGATTGTCAGAGATGGACGAGTGTTTGTTTCTTTTGTATTGTTTGAAGTTTATACCAATGTGCAGAGTTGCAAATCATCACTGAAAATATTTTATGTAGTGAATGTTCTTTTAGCAGTCGGTTAGCCAAATAGTACAAAAGCAGTTTTTCATAGTCGATTTATATTCAGGTTGCAAGACTTTTGCAACCCTCTGTGATTTGGATTGAAGATGCGGAGAAAATGTTCTACAAAAAAGTTCCCAAGGATGAAGAACAGGTACTTCAAATAATAAAAAAAAAATATTATAGAAATGCCATATTGTAAAATAAAATATGTTGATTGATTTAATTTCATTTCAGTTTAACTCTTTTGTGTTTGTGAACAGCTGGAACCGAGGCGACTGAAAAAAGATTTGCCCAAGTATCTCAAACTGATCAAACCAGAAGATCGTGTCCTGATAATCGGAACAACAAAAGGTCCACAGAATTCTGATCTTAAAGGGATGTGTAGAATGTATGGCAAAATCATCCTCATCCCAAGACCTGACTACGGCTCAAGATACAGTAAAGACACGACACACAATAATTCATAAAATGATGAAAATTAAATTTGTAGTAATGTGGAATAAAATAACTATTAATTCTGTGTAATTTTAGTTTTGTGGGAGAAACTTATTAAAAAGCAAGGAGGAAAAATAACAAACGCTTTGGACCTCACCTCTCTGACGAAGGTAACTGATGGCTACACTCCAGGCCACATGGTGCAGGTCATCAGCAGTGTTGTCACCAAGGATCGCATCAATGACTTGACAAAGCAACCCCTCACTGCTGATGATTTTATTGTGCCACTTGCCAAGTTTGAGCCCGTGCTCCAGAAGGAGGAAGAAGCGATAAAAGTATGTTGAAGCAGCAATATTTAAAAAGCAATTTAAAGCAGGTTTAGAAGAAGAATTCTGATTCTTTCTGTGGTATGGTTAAAGTTGTAGTTAGAAAAAGTAGAAGGGTCTTTTATATCTTTCTTCAGAATATGATGTTTTTTTATTTTTAAGGTATGTATTTAATACATTTTCTTTGTTTTTCTTCAGAACTGGTATGCAAAAACACCTCTAGGAAAAAGAAGGATTAAAGCTGCTGCTGAAAAAGAAGAAGCACTACTTAAAGCGAAAGATGCAAAGAACAAAAAGAAAAAATAAAACTGCACAAAAAGTAAGGGCATTTTGTTTGGTCAGTATTTGATGCTATAACATCATTTGGCAGTAAGTCTATATATTTGGAAAACCTCCTTGTTTTTTATTTAAATTGTGCCACATTTTAAAGGAAAATGCAAAAATGTGTTTGTTGGCTTAGCAAAGTGGAGTGTTTTCATTGTATGAATGTAAAACGTTTTAATGCCCCATTGTAATCTGAGAGATATCGAGATGAGATTTGGCAGTCATTGGCAATTCAATATCTCCACATTAAGAAACCAAGTTCTATTTTCGAACACTTCGATGTGCACCCCACCATAGTGGGACTTACCTTATGCTACGAAGAGGAATCGCCTCTGAGCCAATTTTGGCCATTCAGACTTCTCCAAAGGAAGTACAGAAAATATAGTCAACAGTGCAAAACGACTGGAGGTGTCAAGCAACATTACATTTAAAACCAAACCATACTTTATCACTTCATCAGTTCCTCAACCCCCAAAGACAACTTATACAAGTCAGCTGATGCAAGTCTGAAACCACATCGCTTGATAAGTTATGGGCGAAACAGAGTTAACTGATTCAACTTCCAATTCAGTTCTTTAAAAACAACACAGACATCTCTATTCCCCCTTGAAGGTTTTTTTGAGTTAGTGCTAAAGTAAGTAACACAACCATATTGGCTGTTTCACACCAAGTGGTGGGAAGTAATCCCAAACTGGTGTGTGATCAAATTAGTGACCAGTTTGAGCTGGAAGTACTAGGCTGTGGTGGTTGTATGGTGGGACCACCATACACTATTTGTTAAATTAAATCATTAAATTAGTAATATGTCTTGTTTCTTCAGACTTCCATTATCTGATCGAATAAGGGATGTCAAACAAGAGCCAGTTGCAGAAAAAGATGTTGGCATTTGGCAGAGAGGATCTGGCAAGTTTTTCCAAGGGCACAACCAACACACTCAACTCTGCTGCCCAACAATTACATGCTTTTTCCTTACAAATGCAACACCATTTAGAGGAACTGAACAAGCTTTCTAATGGAGTAAGATGCATTGCCAAGAAAACAGAGGCAATTTATCAAACACAAATGCCCTTATTTTTGTGTTGAATACATGTTGTAAGAAGAAAATCTCACTTTAATGTTTCCTATTAAATATTCCAGTGAGGTTCTAATTAATGTCTGTATAATAAAGATTTCTCATATTTATTTCTGTGGTTTATTTTGTATCTTCACACTCTCACATTTAACAATGCAGAGAAAGTTTGATTTTGCTGCTATGCTTAAGAGTTCAATGTTGTGAAAAGGTATAAGGCTACCCCTTTATATGTTTCTCTTTTTGTCCTGTTTTTTGGTAAAACTGACATATTTTATATCAAAGAAATTTTAAGTTGAGACAAAGAAAGACTAAATCCAAACAAAAAGCAGTTTTTATAGCAGTGTCATTTAGTTTATTTTTGTTATTTTATTTTATTTTTTTATGAGTGGGAGTCATAAGTCAACAGGTATACTTTGAATTCTCCATAACTCAAATGCGCTAGAGCTTAAGCTCAAATGAAAGGCAGACGTTATCTTTAGAGACTTTCTGGCCGAGAGCAGAATTCATGGTTCTGTCTCGAACAGTAAGTTATCCAGGTCTCAAAAAAACTGAGCAGGCTCAGACCATCACACTACCACCACAATGTTTTACCGTCTTTTTCTGAGTTTTGCATCAGATGTAGTGGAAAAACCCAACGCACGTTAAACAGATTGTGTTCCAGGGAATTCTTGATTTTGCAGATCTGGTAGTAATCAGGCATAAAGATGAGGTTAATAACATTTACATCATTATTCCTTTAGGAGCATGTACTTTTTACCTAGTGCTAGTTGATGGAAAACTTTTTAAAATGAAGCTTTTTAAAATTTGAAAGCTGATTTTTGTCTTTACTCATGTTACATTTTCTCTTTTATTTAAATTAGTTTCAGGATGATTGAAAAAACCCCGAAGTATATCTGGAAGGAGGCAAACACTTTTTCATGGCACTGAATGTCATTATATAATATGATTACAATATCTAATCACAGCAGAATTTGTGTTTTAAGACATGATTACTGTTTTACATGTAGATTACTTGGATACACTATTTGAAGGTCAAGTAAGTGCATTATAATTTCATAACTGTATGCAATGTTTCTGTTTGATCACCACTGTGATCTGTAGAAATTCAGGTTTAAAGGAAGAGAGATAGAAAAAGGACATGTTAGTTGATCCAAAGATGGATGTAGAGGCTTAGGTGAAGCTGTCAGCTGTTTCGTCAGGTTCTAAGTTCACTCAACACATACTCACATTCGCTTTATTCTGCTAAAATTGACCTATTTTTGTGTACAACTTAAAAAGGCTACAGTTTACTAAGTTACTTTTGCAAGCTTTATGCCTTTTCAGATATCTTTTGGATGTGATGTAAGCAAAATAGTCCAAAAATCAAGCCTCCTTCTGTTAAAACTCATTTTGTTTTTATTTTTAAATGTCAAAGACAATTTGAGTTAAAAAGAAATAATAATTATAAAAAATGCTGATAAGGGTTTGTGAACAGATAGCAATTTAATTCTTTATACTACTATTCTTGTCTGTGTGACGACAAGTTGTTTTCATGTGTCCCGGTAGGACTCAACAGAGATTATTATGTCGCTAGAGTTTCACTGGTCTTAACAAAGCTCCACAGCACATGGACCTGTCCATCACAAGGGTTTAGACACAGCAGTGGTTGCTGCTGGCTGTGTTTCATGCAGATGAGGGTGACCCATAAACTTAATCTATGGTTAAAAATAAAGAAAATATAATGAACATAGCAAAGAAAGAGTGAGAGTGTTGTCAATTTAAGATAGTTAATGTTTGAATTACTTTAACTTATTACTTTTCAACTTGTCCAAATTTAAATAAATGTAATATAATCAGTGTTGTGTGGAAATATTTTTTTGGTACTTCTTTTAGTCTTTATTCAGTGAAATAGGATACTTCATGTTGCTTAATCTTTGATGTCCTTTCCACTGCAGCAGCAGATGGAAACCCCCCTTGGAGATCCATGGAAATGATTTCATCTGACCTGAAGTTTAAACTATTGCCAGACATCAGTGAGCACTTAAAGAGATGGTTATCAAGCTACAACACAATGCAAGAAGGTCTCTTTATTGTTTTGAGGAAAATTGTGAGTCACTCATTCTTGCACAGAGAAAACCATCAAACACACTAATCCTATAGTTTGGATTTAGATTGTTGATGATTTCATTGATGCTGAAAACAAGTTGCCTCCCAGCACAATTAAAGCCAAAGCTATCTTTGCCTTCACACTGCCAGAATGCTATTTTGGAGGTTAGTATGTGGGGACAGATATGTCAGCTGTTCGGCACCCTGCTCCATCACAGCACAAAACACTAAGCGTATTATAGGCTGTCAACTTTAGAGACCTGGATGTAGCAAACAAACTTGGACTTACTTTTTACTGGTTAAGCTTTTTCCGTTCAACTTGAAGACTTTGTATAAGGCGGGATTGACAGATATGATGTCATAATGGATCATTTATCATTTTCTTGAGGCAACAAGATGGATGTAAGGACATTCTATCTGCAAGTTTAGGTAAGTTAATCACTGCATTTGACATCTTACCATTTCTAAAAGTCTAAAGCCTTGACTAATCATTTCCACAATGGATCTGAGTCCTTTAAAGACGAAACATTTGGCAGTAGTATTTTAACATCATCTGATTTTTATTTTTATGTTTTGTTAGATGTATTGTCAGTCTGTCAACTCTGCATGATATCTTTTGATACACCATAATGCCAAAAGTACTGGGTTAAAACCTTGTCACTACGTTCAAGTGTCCCAGTTACTTTCATGGTTGCATGTGTTTTAGACCCTGCCCCTAATTGTGCAGAATACTTCTACAAAGATCTGTAAAAGAAAGAGTTGCTCAGTGAATTCAAGTGTGTTTCTAAGATAGGATGCCACCTGTGCATTAAGTCCAGTCATGAGATTTCCTCAAACTATTCCACAGTCAATTATTAGGGATATTATGACAAAGTGCAAGTAACTAGGAATAACAGCAACTTAGCCAAAACAGGAGTAGTTCCAGAAAAATCCCGTAGTGGATTCTGTGGATGTTGGCTTGTATATAGTGTATAGAGGTCTCCAACTCTTTGCAGAGTATAGTTACAGACCTCAGAGCTTGATGAGGCCTTCATTAGAACGGCTAGCTACCTGTGAGACTTACATCACCAAGTGCAACACAAAGCATCAAATACAGTGATTTCAAGCACACATGAACCAGATTCTAGACCAGTGGAGAAATGTTCTGTGGAGAAACATATCATGCCATTCTTTCTGGCAATCCAATAGACAAGTCTGGGTTTGGCATTTGCCAGGAAAGCAGCACTTGTCTGACCCTTGCATAAAGTGTAAAGTTTTGTGCAGAGGAAATTATGGTGTGGAGCTGTTTTTGTTTTTTTTTTCAGAGGTTGGGGTCCAGAACTCTTTATGCTTCAACTTACCAAAACAGTTTGACCAGCTGTATGTGTGTGACTATAGAGTCAGGTCATCTCCTGACTCTATAGGAACAGTCAAGAGGTGGCCCCTTCAGTTCAAGCGTTACTGGACAACAGCGCGCAAATCAAAGTATATGAGGACATGACTGGGTGAGGCTGGTGAAAAGGAACTGGACTTGCTGTACAGTCTTGACCTCCAACCACAAGAAAACTATTGGGATGAAACAGTAGGGAGGCTGTGAGCCAAGCCTCATACAACATCAGTGTCTGACCTAAATATATTTTCCTGAAAGAAATGAGCAAATATTCCCATTAACATACTTTTAAACCAAGAGTCTAATCTTTTGTTGTGGCAAGGCCTGAGAAAACATAATAAAATGAGATGTTGTTTTAAGATTCAGAAGTATAATGCTGTCCTTATTATAAGATTGATTGTTGGCAACCAGTGTTTGTCACTGTCTTGTGCTACAATGCCTTGCAAAAGTATTCAGAACCCTTGAACTTTTTAGTTTTTACATTTTGACATTAAACCACAAAATTCAAATTATGTCAAAAATGGGTTCTTATGAGAGCTTGTCATGCATTTGTATTCAGCCCCTCAACCTCAAGTGAACAATGTGTACTAATTAGGCCAATCTTGCATATTCTTGCTAATGTATGTTTAGTGCTTTCCTGTTGGAAGGAAAACCTCTGCCTCAGTCTCAGGCCTAAGGTCTCAGGCATCACTGCTGAGTCTAGGTGGTGCTGAATACAGCAGAGCGAAGTGACAGAGATTACTCCATTCTTCACTGCAGAGGATGACTGGCATGCTACCACAAGGATCGTACATATGAGAGAATAAGTATTTGGGTTTTTATCTTTGATTGGTCAGGCCTCTAGTAAAAACATTTTCAGTAGTAGGCTGTGAGTTAGGTCATTGCATTTGTGTGTTTCTGTAGTAATGGCAAAATTGTCGTTGTGACGTGTGATCTCATACTAAACGAATGAGTGGAAAGATTGAGGTTTGTTTTAGTCTTAGTAAGACACATTATTATTTTTCATAAAGATGTAACAGATATCTACTTAGAACATTATTTCTTTTTTCTTTTCACTGCAGATTTCTTGTAGAAAGTAAATAAACATCCATCATTCTCTGGAGATATGGGGGACAATAAAACTGGAGGGATTGTTGCAGCTGCAAGTAGGTTTTCCAATCAAATTTACTTTCAAATCCAATTTTCAGTGGTTTTTGTGCTTTGATTAGCTGCCTCTCAAAACTCTAATGTGTGCTTGCCAGTGAACCGACTGAAAGTGGTGAAAGGATTGGAGGATGTGGAGGTGTCGGAGTGTGAGAGCTGCTCCTTTGAGGTAACTCTTAACCTGGCTTATATAGAAGGCATTTGGATCAGGGATGGGATGCCGGTTAAGTCGAAACCAAGTTGTCGCATCAGCACGCACGGGAAGAAACACTGCCTCATCCTGAACCGAGTGGCTTTGGGAGATGCTGGTTTATACTGTTTCCAGGCCAGTGAGGTTCAGACATCAGGCAGACTCATTGTTAGAGGTAAGGTGATGCAGCACACTCAAATATTTATGTGTATGTTCCACCATACTTGACAATAGGGGAGTTACACCCATTAATATTCTGCTTATAATACAGGATGGCAGCCTAATGATTAGTTTTTAATAGAAAGGACCTCCTGTCATGTTATATTTATACTCTGGTGGAACAAAAAGTATTAGGGTGCTGTAATGGGGGTTGTTTTAGTATTTAGTGGTTGAGAGAAGGCGACAGTAAAATTTTAGCAGGACAATCAAAAACTTGGAACACCATATTTTGTCCTTTAAGCACTTTCTGCATCAGCTTCACAAAACCCACTTGAACAGCTGATCTCTCATCAAACATCATACATTCTCTCATAACTTTAGAGGGCAGTGATGCATAGTTGTAATCTCACCAAACAGTAACTTAAGCTGTCTTAAAAAGACACCACACAATTGCAACTGTTACAGTACCTTGTGCTATAAGTATTTTTTGTTAGAAACAATAGTTTCTCACTATAATGATTTTTTCTGTTCTCCAATAAATGTACTCAAGTAAGGAACATATGAATATCATCATCTCATGCTGTTTCCTTCATCAACATTTTTTCTCATTTTACTCATTCTTTATCAAGTATTAAAAAAAATATGCAAAGATAAAAAAAAAAAAAAAAGCACATTTCAAGTTCTATCATTAACATGATAGTCATACTATGCATTTTTCTGCCAGCTAGAGACATATGTATTGAGAAAAAGCTGGAGGATGTGGATACGCTTGAGCGTCAACCCGTTAGTTTTACATGCGAAGTCAATCAGGTGGATGTGGATGGTCGGTGGTATCGTGATGACTGCAGAATCCGACCTGGAGACAACATCAAGATAAGACATCAGGGTGAGAAAATTAATCTTTCACAAATACAGGCGTTCACAACTGTGTTTACTTCTCATTTAGTCTTTAAAACACGCCTGAACTCAAAGACAATCAGACATGATGGATGAAAGTGGAAAATATAAAAATATTCAACATAATATAATTTCAGGTAAAACTCATGCTTTGCTCTTCAAGTCAGTCAGACCAGAACATGCAGGTGAAATCAGATTCACTGCAGAGCGGGTTTCATCCTATGCCACTCTTACAGTAAAAGGTGAGTCAACATACTCGCACCTGATATACAGCAATATGATCATTGCTGTTAATTTTTTTTTGACAAAATCAGACATCTTCAATGCACAATCAAAATAGAATATTCAACTGTTAAAGATAACATTTTTCACCATATTTTTTTTTTTGTCTTTTCTTGTAGAGCTGCCAGTCCAAATAATTCGACCATTGAGGGTCAAAATTGCCATGTATCGCCACAGAGGTTTACTAGAGTGCCAGGTGTCACGGCCTAATGCTCAGGTCAAATGGTACAAGAACAGGAAGGAGCTCCTGCCCTGCAAGAAGTATCAGCTAATCAGCCAGGATGTCTACAGGCAGCTGACCATCGAAGATGTTCGCTCTTCAGATGAAGACACCTACACATGTGATGCAGGGGATGACAAAACTTCATGTCAACTTTTAGTGGAGGGTGAGAGTGGAGGGATACTTGCTGTTAAAGAAAACAGAATAAGAAATAGTGCTAGGTCTATCTGTTTTATATAAAATGTACAACTTTTGCAAAGTATCTTTAAGTACAGGATCATGAATAGCATCTAATATATTTGTGTTTCTTTTCTTCAAAGACGCAAATCAGGCAGCACAAGCTGTGTGGTCACTTTAATATGTGTTATTGTTGCACATGCAGAGCAGGCCATCAGCATAGTGAGGGGGATGAAATCTGTGGAGGTGATGGAGCCAAAGGCTGCGTTATTCCAGGTAGAAACAAGTCTAAAGTCTGGGAGGCCCCCAAAGTGGACCCTAAACAGGGAGGTCCTGGAGCACTCTGCAGGAGTGAACATTGACCGGCAGGGGAACCTCCACAGTCTTTGTTTCACAAGCACAGACAGCTCCATGTCAGGGCCTGTGGTGTTTGTGGCTGGGAAGAGCCGTTCAACCGCTCAACTTTCTGTGAAGGGTGAGTTTTTCTGCCCTCCATTTAAAATGACATTTTGATATCATGACCAACAATGCATTTTGTTCTAATATACCATGAAATATTTGTTACATGACTGCCACATCTGTATTCACAATGTAGAATTTTGACTGTTAAATTTGGTGCCTTTTATTTGGAGCCTTGGTAGGACTTAGATTAATTTGCTTTGATAGATTTGTTAGATGAAGTTTCTAAAAATTGTTTATAGTTCTTCTTGATAACAAAAACCTAAAGATCATGCACTGCAAAACTCTAATTAATTGGGATGTTTTTCAATCGTCTGTTGTATGTATCCTGTCATTAGAGCGACCTCTTGAGGTTGTTCAGCACTTAGATGATGTGGAAGCAAAGGAGAGCAGCTCTGTGAGTTTGTGCTGTGAGTTTGCCCCATCTCCCCGAGTCGTGCAGTGGTTTAAAGGTCGCACTGCTCTGAAGATCTCGAAC
Source organism: Alfaro cultratus (assembly GCA_903066825.1). Taxonomy (NCBI): domain Eukaryota; kingdom Metazoa; phylum Chordata; class Actinopteri; order Cyprinodontiformes; family Poeciliidae; genus Alfaro; species Alfaro cultratus. Next base: position 23,896 of record CAEFZX010008483.1, read on the forward strand.
AAATACTCCATGAAGAGAGAGGGAAAACGAGTGGAACTGATCATTCACGGCCTGATGGGGACTGATGCAGGACAATACCGCTGCATGGCTGGAGGTTCACAAAGCACAGCACAGGTCAAGGTTGAAGGTGCGTCAATAAAAAGCCTTTTTAATATCACTATGGTATGTCATTTGGTTAATCATGATCATTTGTGTCTTTGTGTTACAGCAAAAACATTGAAGCTGGTCAAACATCTTGAGCCTGTTGACATTGAGGAAGATGGCACTGCCACTTTTTCATGTGAGCTCAACTATGTTGTTGCCAATGCCGAGTGGCTGGTTAACAACGTCTGCCTCAGTTCTAACGCCATCAACCGGATCCAGCACATGGGCACAATGCACAGCCTTGTGATGCAAAAACTTAGACCACAAGAGAGCAGGATCACATTTAAAGCAGGCCTTCTCAATGAGACAACCATCTTAAAGGTTAAAGGTCAGATATGAAATTATCTGAAGTGCACAATAAAAAAACACCTGAATTAGGGAAACACATAAATGTGCTTGAACTTTTGTTGTCTCCAGAACGCCCGGCAGTGTTTCTTAGGTCTTTGGAGGATGTCGTTGGAGAAGAGCAAGGGGAGGTCTGCCTGCAGTGTGAAATCTCTAAAGATTTAGTAACACCTCTTTGGAGGAAGGATGGTACTGTCCTGACACCTGATGATAAACATGAGTTTGTACAGTGTGGGAAGTCCAGGGCACTGATTATCCACTCACTGAGCAAGAACGATGCTGGACAGTACACTTGTGACCTGGGCACCAGTCAGTCCAAGGCTAAAGTTACAGTACATGGTAAGGAGACTAAACTGTAGTGGACAGTTTAATCACTTAATTTTTTGCAGTTGGTATAGCTAAAATAGTCAACTCTTTACCACATTTACCACATGGCGCTGTTTTATCATTTCTTGTATTTGCAGATCTACATGTTACCATTGTTCAGCGGTTAAAGACAGTATCTGTTCTGGAGAGTGAAAACTGTACTTTTGAGTGCCTTCTCTCTCATGAACTGGATGATGAACCCATTTGGACCATCAACGGTCAGGTGGTGGTTACCAACAGTCGCATTCAGCTTGTCAACAACAGTCGGATCTATAAGATGGGAATTAGAGATGTCGTACTTTCTGATGCTGGTGACGTTGTCTTCACAATTAAAGACCTGAGTTGCAGAACCATGTTATTTGTGAAAGGTGAACAGCTCTGTCTTATTAATATGTGCTTGTTTTTTCCAATTTGAAGCAGACATTAAGATGCTTAGTGTTTTTCCTCCTTTAGAGAAGCCTGTTCACATCTTCAGGGATCTGCTCAATGTAAAGGCTGTACCTGGGGAGGACGCTGAGCTGAGCTGTGAAATCACCAAACCAGAAGTCACCATTCATTGGCTGAAAAATGGACGTCCTATCAGGCAGAGCCCTAAATATGAGATGAGCATTGAGAAGAACCTGGCACGCCTGGTGATCAAGAATGCCTCCATCAGAGACTCTGGTGAATACTGCTGCGAGGCTGATGGTGTTGCATCCCGAGCCAAGGTGGAGATCAGAGGTAGTTATGTTTTTTTATTAATCTTTCACTTGAAGTAAGAGTCTCAAGGGATACAGCTGATGTTATTGTATCTGGTTCTGAGGCCTCAATTCACACTGGCTAACTAAAAATTGAAAAACTGTTCTCTTCTCCAGTGAGTCCTGATTCCAGCTGTACGATTTGGATGAGAGTTTCAGAAATTGGTGTAAACAATCAGTATCTTTTTATGAACACACTGTGTCCCAACAGGATAATGTACCATATCACAAATGCCCAAATAACTCAAAAATCTTTCTTGAGAATGACAAAAAGGTTATTGTACTCCAATAAGTCACCAGATCTTAATGTAAAACAGCATCTTTAGGATTTATTGGAATTGGAGATTAATTTCATAGTACGAACAAATCTCCTGCAACTTATATGAAGAAAGACTGCTGCCAATGCGCTGAAATAATGCTAGCATATGACATTGCCTTATTAAAATGAGGATACAAAAATAATAATAATAATAATAATAATAATAATAATAATAATAATAATAATAATAATAATTGCTATTATTATTATAATTATGTTGTGTAAATTGACAAAAAGTATATATCTTTTCAATATCTACTGAACTTACTTTTTCTTTAATTTAGAACTTCAGCACACTTTTGCAAGGGAGTTGAAAGATACTCGAGGAGAAGAAAAGGGTAAAGTGACACTGGAGTGTGAGACCAGGCGGCCTGCCAAGCGTGTGACATGGCTAAAGGGCATGGTGGAGCTCAGATCTGGAAAGAAGTATGTTATCAAACAGAGGGGGGAGGTTCTATCCCTTACCATCACCTGCCTAGAGAAAACAGACACAGATATTTATGTGTGTGATGTTGGTACCATGCAGAGCCGGGCACAACTTACTGTGCAGGGTGAGTCAATATGCAAAGTGTGTTAGTTTGGTAGGATCACTGCTGATCAACCATGTTTATTTCCTTTCAAAAGGGTCTCTATGCTGTGCCATAAGTTTTTGTTGAAGTTTCTGTCATCCTACACAATATAACAGAAAATACTCAAATAGCTGATTTATTAAAATAAAGTAATATAAGACCTTATATTAGCTTAGCTTAATATTAAGCAGCTATTACACATTTCTACATGTGCTACCAGTAAACATGGCTCCACACTTGTTTAAAATAAACAAAAAACATCAAACTCACTTCCACAAGAAGCATGGTAAAGCTCATACTTATATAGTAAGCTTAATAATAAGCAGCTATTAATTACTGTTTTTCTTCACAGAAATTATAGCTTTTATTAAAAAGCTCCCGAAAACCATTGTGATTATAGTGTCTCTTCAAAAGTATTCATTCAATTTCAAAGTATTCATGACCTTAAAAGGTTTTCCGATTTTGCCACATTGTAATCATAAACTACAGTCTATTTTGTAGGAATTATGTGATTAAGCAAAAAGAGATGGGTAACTGTGTAATGTAAGCAAAAGAATACGTGGTTTTCAAAATGTTTGGAAGAATCTTCAGATGTATTCAACCCCCTAAACTCTTGTATTCCTGAATGAACTACAGTTTACTACAAGTCATTTAGGGACACAGCAAAAATATGGAAATGTGACAAAGTCATAGCTCAGAAGGAGAATTTATTGCAGTACTTGAAAATTGAACTTAACAGACACTCTTTAGCACATTAAACTGAACTTTGGTTATTTTGCAAAGAATAGATATAGCTCTCAGGCTCTAGATTTGAAAAAGGGAAAAACCCAGGAAGATTTGATCTACAAAATATTGGCTCAGCTTGGCTTTATGTAAAAACCCAGCAGACTTTTCAGATTTTTATTTATAGACTATTTACTAGTCAAGTATTTTGATAATCTCAGGTACCATCAAATCCTGAAAAAATGCATTGAAGTTTGTGGTTATGATGTGACAACAGTTTAAAAGCTGATAATAGCTACTGTATTTAGTCTTCATGTGGTTATGACTTTTCCTTATTTCAGGTCAGAAGGTGATAATCTTGGATGAATTAGAAGACGTGGAGTGCCTTGAAGGTGACACAGTAACATTCAGGTGTCGTATTTGTCCCGATGACTATTGGGGTGTCAAGTGGTATCTGGACGAGACTCTGCTTTATACCAATGAGCTCAATGAGATCCAGGTGATACCAGGAGGCCTCCACACCCTTACATTTAGACAACTTGCCCGCAAAGACACTGGTACTATTTCATTTGTAGCAGGGGACAAAAGATCTTATGCCTCACTGCTTGTTAGAGGTAAGGACTTTGACCTTTCTGTGAGATTTTAATATTTATTTATACTTCAGTCAGAGATAAGTCCATTTGTCTTCATGTTATCAGAGAGGCGTCCTACCATCATCAAATCACTGGAAGACTGTGAGGCTTTTGAGGGAGGAGGCTTAGTTTTGTCTTGTGTGACTTCCAAGCCATGTCACATCTTGTGGTACAAAGATGGCTGCCTGATGTGGCACTCCTCCAGATACTTCACTACCCATTCTGGCTGTGAAGCCCGACTGACCATTCGAGAGGTCAGCAACAGCGATGCTGGAGTGTACGAGTGCAGCGCTGGCTCTGTCACAACCACAGCTGTCGTTGCTGTCAAAGGTATGAACATAAAATGTGCCACTTACTGTTACCATGTCTTGCTTATTTACTAAAGTCTATAGAGTCATAGAAGGTTTTTGTAAAGGTTGCTGTCTTCTTCAGCCATCCCAGCAGAGTTCACCCAGCCTCTGCATGCTGTGGAGGCCAAAGAAGGAGAGGCTGTTACACTAACCTGTGAATATTCTTTACCTGGAGTCCAGTTTCATTGGAGGAAAGGTTTTGAGAACATCCGACCTGGAGAAAAGTATGTCATGAAACAGAGGAAAACCACCATCTCTCTTACCATCAAAGCACTTCTGCCTGAGGACTCAGGAGAGTACACATGCCATTGCAGGCAACACCAGACGACAGCCAGTCTCAAAGTGCATGGTAAGCTATGTGAATAGAGTTTTTGTTCACAATGTTTACTGTTTTACTGAAACACTTTGTGTTACAAAGTATGTATTTCTTTTACAAATATGAAACATACTCAGCAAGAGACACAGAGAAGTTCTTAGGTTTTAAATTTTTAAAAGTGTTTGTTACTATAACTGCATTATTATTTTACAACACTTTTCTGTAAAAAAAACAAAACAAAAAATCTTGAAAACCACAACAAAAAAATATTTTAGTCTGTTTTGTAGTTGTGATCTGAGAAGTTGAAAGTTCAGTATGTTCTATGTTTTTTCCAGCTATTCCCATTACATTCATTCAGAAACTGAAGAACCTGCAAGCTGAGGAGGGCAGCAGTGTGATATTGCGCTGTGAAATTTCCAAGCCTGGAATACCGGTAGAATGGAGGAAGGAGCACGAACTGCTGAGAAACGGTGTCAAGTTCCAGATGAGGAAAAGGGAAACCACTTTGGAGCTTCTGATTTGGAAACCTGCACCCGAAGACAGTGGGGTGTACAGTTGTGAGTGTGCTGATCAGATAACATCTGCCACAGTCAAGATCACCGGTAAAATTTTATTACCTAGTGAGCTGAATGATGGGCTTAAGAATAAACTGGAGTTAGCTGTCTAACCAATGGTTGCATGTAACTCCTCAGCTCTGCCAGTCACCTTCAAACAGAAGCTGAGGAACATGTTGATTGAGGAAGGCAACACCGCTACATTTCGTTGTGAACTCTCCAAGCCTGGTCAAACTGTAGAGTGGAGGAAAAGTCGAGACAGAGTCATTAGGAACGGAGAAAAGTATCACGTGAGACAGAGAGACACACTTACTGAACTCAGGATCATTGATGTGTCTCCTGAAGACAGTGATATCTACACTTGCATCTGTGGAAACATTGAGACAACAGCCACCCTGACTGTAAATGGTAAAAAAAACCCCAAAAAAACACACAATGCAATTCAAGTGTTTGTTTTTCAGTTGAAGAGATTCAGACTTTAGGTCATTCTGGTTATAAATGATATTAGTAAAGAAAAAAGAAAATTAGACTAAAACATTTTATATTTTGGATCATCGGCCTTTGTTAGAATCATTAGATTCTATCAGATTGACATTCTTTTAAACTGGTTTAAACATCATTTAGGTAAAATAAAGTTGTATGCTGATGACATCCTCTTTAAATGAAGCTGTTTAAGAAACAACAGCCATTTTACAGTGTCTTTTAGTACGTGTATTAAAGGAGAGAAATGAATGTAAAGACACAGGGATCAAATGTTTTTAGAATGTCTTGAATGGTTACTTTTATTCTTCAACTTAAACTTATCAACATACCTTTTTTTTTTTTTTTTTTACCTTTTAGCCATTCCTGTGACCTTCAAGCAAAAGCTGAAGAACCAGCAAGTGGAGGAAGGACACTACATCACACTGCAGTGTGAGATTTCAAAAGCTGGTGTCCCAGTTGAGTGGAGGCTTGGAGGAGAGCAGTTGGAGAATGGAGAGAAGTACCAGATAAAGCAGAATTATTCCACCCTGGAACTGACCATCAGGGATGCTGTCCCCGAGGACAGCGGCGTCTACACCTGTGTGTGCAGAGAGCAGAAAACAAAGGCCACTGTAAAAGTCATTGGTATGGTTTTTGGAGACAATTTTAGTACATTTTTATCTTCCTAAGTATTCAGTGCTTGCCAGAAGTTTACAAACATGCAACATGCGCATGAAGACAATATTAATTTTGGTCTTTAAAGACTGCATTGAATCAGTATTTTTCTAGGTTGTAGTGATAAAACATAAAAAAAATGAGTGCACAAGCTTGAACTTAATCTTTTACCAGATTCACACAATATAAGCTAAATTCATAAATACATACCCTCCATGTGGAAACAGTATTTGGATGAAGATCTCTTTGCAAGATTTTGAAAAACAGGAGAATTCACATGTCAATAACGATGCAATTCTCACTGCATGTTAGACCATTCTTTTTGGTGAAATAAGAGTTAATTAAATTGGCAGGTTTCTTGGCGTGGTCTATGCATAGTCCAAATGTTTTAAATTTTGTTGAGGTCAGGGCTACTTATCATTAGCCTGATTTATCCAGTGTAGTGTGTTTGGAGTGTGTTTAGGATCATGGTCCAGTCAGAATACCCAAACACAAATAACATTTGCAAATGCCCACATGGAAATCCCAAAAGCTTTCAGAATATTTTGTTGGTGGTGACAGTGAGAGTATTTTGGATTATTGAAGGGGAGGCTTGCACACCTAAGAACACTGTACAGACTGTCAGGCATGATGGTGGTGTTGTTGGTGGCTAATAAAACCATGTAGTCCAAATATCATTGGAGATGTATGGATATATTTGAGTCTGTATATTTAATTTGAAAGATATGTGAATTAGGGAAAAGTTAACAATAAATTGAAAAACTGTGCGCTCAATTTATGTTTTCAAACTTTACTATATTTGTGTGTTGCACCATCATTCCATCCTGGAAAAAATTTAAATGTATCATTTCTGCATCATCAAACTTAATATGGCATTCGTGCCAATGATGAGTATTTCTAAAACTACTGCCTAGTACGGTATTGGAGGAGTTTTTTTTTTTTGTTAAGTACTATGCCTTGTCCTTGCTTGGTTTAAATTCTCTCAATTATTTCTGTTTTAATAGCGGTTCCTGCCACATTTAAAGTGAGTATGAAGAGCCAAGAGGTGGAAGAAGGGAATAGTGTGACTTTACAATGTGAGCTGTCAAAGAAAGGGGTCCCTATTCAGTGGCTGAAAGAGGGTCAGGTGCTGTCTGAAGAGTTGGGCTGTGATAAATACCAGATAAAGGTTGAAGGAAGGAAAGCTTCAATGACTATTTTCAATGCACAACCAGATGATGCAGGGAAGTACAGCTGTATTACTGGAGATGAGAAAACCTCAGCGGAAATCAGAGTCAAAAGTAAGTTGAGATATAAAAATAAACCTTCATAGCAGTTATACAATTTTGAGAATTACAGGAGAATAAGAGCAGATCACAATGTTTGTTTAACCGAGGAAGCCAAACCCTTTTTTTTTTTTTTTTTTCCAAAACGCCACTACAGTGCTTCCTGTCACATTCAAACAAGAACTCCAGCACCTGTCGGTCAAAGAAGGAGAGTGTGGAGTTTTCTGCTGTGAACTCACCAAATCTGGAGCTGCTGTGGAGTGGAGAAAAGGCAGAGTGATCCTGAAACCAGGAGAGAAATATGAAATTAAACAGGAGGGCCATCTAGCTAAACTCATTATAAACAACGTGGAGGAAAGCGATGCTGGCAAATACACCTGCAAGACTAAACACAGCCAATCCAGTGCTGAGCTCAGAGTGCGAGGTGAGAGCAAAATCTTTATGGCTTCTAAAAATACACCAGAACACTTTCTATTAATGATTTCAAAAATTGCATTCTTCTTTCTGTAAAATTGATTTACCATGTATTCAACAGAATCACCTGAGCGCAGACGTCAAAGAGGTCAGCCTCAAAATAAAAACCAAAAATCACACTCTCACAGTGTCAGCTCCTTTATGTCTTGAAACCCTAAAGAAGACTTTTTGCTTCATATCTCCACCTATTTATCCTAAACGTAGCTTAATGTAGCTGTGCTTTGTGTTCATTCTGCCATATTTTCCTTTCTTGATGTATCCTTGACTCATTAGTAACAATTGTATTTTGCATAGTTTGTTTCTTCATGCAAGTCAAATTACATGTCAAACATGGTAGATCTAAAAAATTAGACACCCTTGTAGAAAATGCCTGTGTTTATGAAAGTATAAAGTAGGAAAATTATAAATCACTTGAAAATATTTTGATTCATATTCAGCTTCCAGTCTTCTTCTTTGGTAACCCCTTTTCTTGCCTTTTCTTGGCAATATTTAACAACATTACGTGGTAGTTGTTAACAGAATCTGTCAAATTGTGAGCATGTCTTGTACATTGCCATTTTTTCATGATAAAAAAGATTTTCTAAGATTTCAATGAAATTTTATCCAGAGTGCTATGCCTTTTTAGTAACTAATACTGGTGACAATTGGTGACAATTTTCTGTACTTCTCCTTTGTGCAATGAAGTTCTTTCAATCCTTTGTGACTTCTGCAAACTACGACTTCAGCTAAAAGATGGACATGCGCAAATGTCAAGAAAAACGTTTGCACATTTTGCACATCTTAAGTAATGTGCAAAGAAATCTCCAGATTTCTTATTATGTATTTTAGATATTTACCCAAGATGACTGAAAGCTGAATTTCAATTTAAAGATGCTTAAACACAATATTAGATTAGATTGTATATTATATTAATTACGCAACATATAGATTAAAGGTGGAAAAGTTTTTAAATTATTATTTCTTGTTTGTTTTTTTTGTTTTTTTACTAAAACCAGGAATTTCAACAGGGGTGTGTACTTTTCTAAGATCCACTGGAGTCATTCCACATCAAAACAAGGGTGTGTTGCGTCATGGTGCCAACTAGTTAAAGACTCATTACCTAAATTATAATTATTTTCATGTAATCTGGTATAAGTGGGTGATATTTACTTATGCCCAGAATAGATAGAGATCATTACGAGCATGACACTTCATGTGAGGACACCTACCTATCACCTGAGACATCCTCCATTCCCTGTCATTCCTGCCATCGGTTTTATCCTCTCTCAAGCCCAGTACCATGACAAAAAATAACTGTTTTGTTTTTTGTTACTGACAGATCTCCCTCCACGCTTCAAGTTACCATTAGTTAGCCAGGAGGTCACAGAGGGCAACATTGTGGCTCTGCACTGTGAGCTCAACAAGCCTGCTATCTCAGTGGAATGGAGGAGAGGAGGACAGCTACTCAGGAATGGAGACAAGTACCAGATGAGGAAGAAAGACCTGCAGGTGGAAATGAAGATCACAGACCTCACAGTGGAGGATTCTGGAGATTACACCTGTGTATGTGGGGAAGAAAGGACAACAGCTCAGGTCACAGTGAATGGTGCGTACAACTTCATGTAGTTTAAATCTTTGTCTGGAAAAAGTAAGATTGTTGTTGCATTTTAAGATTTAAGAAGATATTTCTTGAGTTGAACAAAAGCAAAATACAGTTAACCAAGGACTGTTACACTTTTATTTGTAATTCACATTGTCCACTCCCTTTCTATGTGTGATACATTTAAATTACTTAAAAGAAATTTAAGAGTTTTGTGGAAATAATGGAGATTATTTCCACAAAATGATAAATGGTGACAAGAGTTTTACAGGATGATGAATTACACTGATTTGTCAATAATCTAACTAGTTTATGTTAGAAACAGTGTTAATAAATGTAAATGTATGACTGAATCTGTATTAAATCTACTTTGTTTAGTGCATTTTTGTTGTTTTAATGGTTTTAACAAAACTGAAATAAGTTTTTAGAATCTAATCAAATTATTTGTGATGAAGAGAGGTTGCAGTGAGGAGGATGAGTGGTGTAACTTGAGTTCAGAGAGAGGGACGAAAAGATTATTGTGCTAAAATTTAGTGTGGGTGTACTGCTATGATCAAAAGTATTCTTTATGCAAAACTTGTGCTACTGGGATGAAACAGGTCACAGTCTGAGTATATTTTCTTGTTTAACGTAGAAAGGCCCATTAAATTCATTCAAGATCTGAAGAATATTCAAGTACAGGAGGGAAATGGCGTGGCACTCTGTTGTGAGCTCTCCAAACCGGGCTTCCCAGTGCAGTGGAAGAAGGATGACGCTGTGCTGACCAGTGGTGAGAAATACCAGATCAGGCAAAATGGCTCCAAGCCTGAACTTCTCATCAGGAAAAGTCTCCCAGAGGACAGCGGCTCTTACAGTTGCATTTGTGATGATGTCAAAACTACAGCAAGTGTTGCAATTACTGGTGAGACACACCACTACCATCTTAAAATGAAATCATCTTATGCATTGGAGATGTTGTAATAGATCTGGGTTTTTTTCCCTCAGCAATTCCAGTGATATTCAAACAAAAACTGAAGAACCAGGAAGCAGTGGAGGATGGTTGTTTAACATTACGATGTGAACTTTCCAAACCTGGACAAGCAGTAGAATGGAGGAGAGATGCACAACTTCTGAAAAATGGAGAAAAATACCAGATAAAGCAGGAGGGCCGAGCAGCAGAGATGTTGATTAGAACTGTAACTCTTGCAGATGCAGGAGAATACAGCTGTTGTGCTGGGACTGCTGTGACTTCAGCTGACATCAAAGTTAGAGGTATGATTCATGTTCTACGTATGGGGAAGACACAACATTTTCTGCAAAGTAAGAACGTTAAAGATATTTAAAACAGATCATTTGTATATAAACTGTCTACAATATTTTCCAGCTCTTCCTGTGACATTCAAGAAAGAAGTTGAGAATTTGGAGGTGAAGGAAGGAGACAGCGCAGCTTTCTGCTGTGAGCTCTCCAAACCCAGAGCTCCGGTCGACTGGAGAAAAGGCAGAGTCATCCTGAAGGCTGGTTACAAGTACGAGATGAAACAAGAGAGAGGTCTCACCAAGCTGATCATCAACAACGTGGAGGAGAACGATGCTGGAAAATACACCTGCAAAACAGAGGACAGCCAATCCACAGCTGAGCTCACAGTGAAAGGTTAGAAGAAAGAAAATGTGCTGCTTTTCTAAACCTGAGACATATATTTACTGTTAATTTCAACCAGTAGCCTATGTAAAATAAAAACTTTATTTTTGTTGAAATAAGGTATTTTTCCATAGTAAAAAAAAATTTTCAGCTGTACTTTTTTTTCATACTAAATATCATAGAACTGAAGTAAAAGTTAGCAGAGGATCTGGAGGCTTACTTAAAAATCAAGAAATCTTGAATAAAAATTTTAGGACTAAACAAAAAACCCAAGGCAACGTAAGCAATAAACATTTTCTTCATATTGCAGCTCCACCTGTCACATTCAAAACAAAGCTAAGGAACCAGCAGGTGGAGGAGGAAAACAGCGTGACGTTGAGCTGTGAACTGTCAAAGCCAGGCCTCGCTGTGGAGTGGATGAAGGCGAAAGAGCTGCTGAAGAATGATTTCAAGTACCAGATTAAAAATCGGAACAGTATCATGGAGCTGACCATCAAAAACACCCAACTGGAGGACAGTGGGCTCTACAGTTGTATGTGTGGAGATGTTAAGACCACAGCGCATGTCACAATTACACGTAAGAGTACTTGCTAAATTATAAATCTCATGAGGTGAAACAGCTTCCATGTCTGAGAGAAATGATCTTAAACTGAATGAAAATCAAAAGATATAATACTTTTCCTTCTCAGCTTTTTATGTTTTACTTTTTAGCATGATGCATGATCTATATCTTCCCTCCTCAAACTGTCTGCAGCACAGCAGCTTAAACTTATTGATGTTGCAGAGGAGACTTAATGATTGCATTTTAGAGGTTTTTTTTTTACATAAACTATGCTTCTGTAATGTACATTTATTAATATGAATGACACTAATAAAAAATTTGAATTAGCGACACTAGGCAGTACTTTAATATTTAACCATGCCTTGACTTGCTGTACTTACACATTGCTGTACTTGAAAATTAAAACTACATTTACTAGTATGTGAGTCTGCGGAGTAACAAAAGTCCAAATATTACAAGGGATGCACTGTTTTTTCAGAACGCAATACCCCAGAATTATGTGCAATACTTGACCATTCAGATCATCAATCCCAGCAAAATGAGGCTTTTTCAAGGAAAACCTAAATAGACACTTACTAATTTTATGATGGAAAGCACTTTGAACTCTTGTAGGTGAAATGGCCTATAAAAATAAACTTGATTGATTGATTGAATCGTAGCTACCTGACAACAAAGATTTGGAGAAATGTTATGGAGTATGAAAAATATATTATTTGTCTTCAACTTTTAGGAAGGTATAAGAACTTATTCTAGTGAAAATTAACCAATTGAGTGTACATAGCCCAGGCATTTTATAATGCAGCACAGGTCACTCTGGCATTATTCAGTTGAGGTTCTAATTTATTTCAAAGTTAGCCATACATATAGTATTTTCCATATAAACCATAGCCTAAGCTATGTTTTCTCAAAGTTTTGAGTGGTGAAAATGTATTTGTAGTGATAAATACTGCAATAATTGTGAAAATTAAGTTTTTTGACCCTATGTTTCCCCAGCCATCCCTCTAACATTCAAACTGGGTCTGAAGAACCAGGAGGCTCCGGAGGGAGGGAATGTGTGTCTGCGCTGTGAGCTGTCCCGGGCCGGGGTGCCCGTTCAGTGGTGGAAAGGGGAGGACCAGCTTTACCACGGAGGGAGATTCCAGATGACACAGAAAGGGAAGATGGCTGAGATGACCATCAGAAACATACAACCAGAGGATGTTGGAGAATACAGCTGTGTATTTGGAGGTCAAAAGACAACAGCTGAAGTCAACGTGAGAGGTAAGGGAAATATGATGCTTACACTTTGTAGACTTTAATTTTTTTCTTAATCCTTTTACGGTTGGGATTCACATTTTCTTTATTTGAACTGAGCTCATTGTAAAATAGAAAATCTAAGCTGCATTCACCTTAACCTGCAAGACTGTGAATTAAGTACAGGATATACTATTTAATAATGATGATAGTGACTAAAGAATTTAGCACTAGACTTTATTTACAGCTTTATTTACCTCATGACTGAATATTTTATTTTATCTCGTTTTTAACTTGAAATAATGTAAAGAACAAAGGAAATTAATAAGCTAAGTAATATTAAGTTTTGGTAAGTACAATAAATTTTGACACACCGATTAAAAAATGCACTGCATAATTATCAACCACCCTCCCAAGCCCTTGAGTGAACAATAATCTCACATGTTTGTGCAAATGCAATTTCTCATTTTGTGTTTACCAGCTGCAGCATCTGTGTACTTTGAGAAGGAACTAGAGAGCCAAGTGGTTATGGAGGGGAAATCTGTGCTCATGTCCTGTGAAGTTTCTAGTGCTAATGTTCCTGTCACTTGGAAGAAAGACGGCACTGTGGTGGAAAACGGAGTGCATTACATAGTGAGAAAAAAAGGCCCTTTGCACACTCTAGAGATTAAGAAACTGCAGCTGGCAGATGCTGGAGAGTACTGCTGCATCACCAGAGGAAAGAAAACCACTGCCAAACTGATTGTGAGGGGTAGGTGAAAAGTATTATCGCTGTTAATTTTTATCTGATATAAAAAATTAAGACCAATATAAATGAGTAAAAAGTGTTTGATATAATAAACGTGTCATGCATTTCAGCTTAAAAACATCCAAATGTTTTGGGTAGAAAATCCATAAAATAAAAGAAGCTGTACATTCCTTTAAACAGTTACTTTTTTTCAAGCATCCAGTCTTCTTTGGTAGACACTTGCTCTCAATTTTAGAGAATCTGATTAACCAGAAGGAACTTAAAGCTTTTCTCAGTATTTGAGATGTCATTTTGCATCACTGAGGTAAAATCAGAAAAGAGGTTAGGGATGATGTGAAGAGGCTGACTAATTGATTCAGCTGCAGGAATTTGTGACTAGTATTGGATGTGTTTCGATATGAAGCTATAGTGAAACATTGTGGTGGCAGTATCATGGTTGCTTTTTTTCAGATGGGGCTTGGGCTTCTGTCAAGGTAGAGGAACTTATAACCTGATTTTAAAAAAATCAGTCAGTTGTGAAGCAAAATCTTTAGGTGTGCTGAAGTTGATAATTCTCAACTTCATTTATCTAAAGAACTGACTGGATATTGGTCTTTATTTTTCCGTAGAGTGTGTCAAGATTGTGAAAGAACTGCAGGACCTAACAGTGACAGCTGGAGAAGACGCTGTGTTTGTGTGCGAGCTGACCCACGCAGATGTGAGTGAAGGAGTATGGTGGCTTGGTTTGAGCCCCCTGCAGAAAAACGAGATGAACCAGATGACGTGCCATGGTCGCCAGCACCGCCTTGTCCTCACCATGACAACACCAGAAGAGACCGGCAATGTAGCGTTTGTAGTTGGGGAGGAAAGGACCTCTGCAAAACTGTTGGTTCTCCCTAAGCCCAAAGGTGGGTAAAAAAAGGGGGGACGAAGTGTATATCCAGATTAAATCATCTAGTTTTCATTTGAACTTATTTGAACTTTAACATTTGGCTTCAAAATTTAGTTTTGTTTGAGGAGAAACCCAAAGACAGTGTCATCATGGAAGGAGAGACAGCTTTCCTGTCCTGTGCTACATCTGATTGCATCACCATGGTTACCTGGAAGCGCAACCACGTCCCACTTCGAAGTGGTGATAAATATGAGATGTGCAAGGAGGGTAAAGTCAATCTGCTTCTTATCCATGATGTAGAGCCCCAGGATAGTGGCATATATTCCTGTGACACAGGAGATGTGCAGAGCAGTTTCAAACTGACTGTAACAGGTAATTATTTTCTTTTCTTGTTATCAGGTTGAAAAGTCTAATTTTATTCTGTGGTCTTTTTCAATTTTCATTTGCATCAAAAGTTTCTTCAGATATAAAATTTTACAAAACTTTTACTTTTGTATTTTATTCCAGAACTTCCTCCATTCTTTCAAGAAGAGCTACAAAGTGTAGAAGCTGAAGAAGGAGGCTCGGCCTGCCTCTACTGTGAGACATCTAAACTAGGTGTGCCGATTGGGTGGAAAAAGGACAGGCTGCCGATAAGAGCCAGCAGGAAGTATGAGGTGAAGCAAGATGGCTGCTTTCTCCAGCTTTACATCAAAGATCTTAAACCTGAGGACAGCGGCAGCTATACATGTCAAGCAGGGAGTGCAGAGACAAGTGCAACTGTGTCTGTAAGAGGTGCGTGAAGCTCAACGGGTTTTGGATTATTGGTCAAATATCAACACCAGAAAATTGAATTTATTGTACTTTGCTCTCCAATCTTCCCTTAGAGACGCCCCCATTCTTCAAAAAAGAGTTAAGAAGTTTGGAGACTGAGGAAGGAGGTGCAGCTTTCCTGCAATGTGAGCTATCTAAACCAGGGTTGTCTGTGCAGTGGAAGAAAAACAAACTGCCTCTTAGGGCAAGCAGGAAGTATGAGATAAAACAAGATGGCTGCCTGTTCCATCTCCACATCAATGACCTGAATGCTGAAGACAGTGGCAGCTACTCATGTCAAGCAGGAAACACAGAGACGACTTCTAATCTGACAGTCAGAGGTGACAATTCAGTCATTAGGGTCAATTTCATGGGGGAATTTAGCTATTATAATAAACCACCAAATATAAATTTCAGCTGTTCACAAATTTAAGTCATGCCGAATATATTTGACATTACAATATTTTATTTTTCCCAGAACTCCCAGCTTTTTTCAAGAAGAATCTGCAGAACATAAAGGCAGATGAAGGAGATACAGCCTC
>CAEFZX010008485.1:0-21393 GCA_903066825.1 Alfaro cultratus
CAGAGGGAAAACCTAAAGGAAAGTTTGTTTTAACTGACTTGGATGATAAATGACAGAGAAAAACAAACATTCTGGGAGTGATGTCACACCTTGGACCAATTTATAGTAACTCTCCTAAAAGTCACCATAACCTTTTGGAGATGTGCATCCCCTAAAAATGTGCATTGATTTTAGACAGAAACCCCGTAACACAAATCAAACAGCAATTAAAAGTCAGACAGTGGAGACAGTAGAGAATATCTTGGCACTATTTTGGATAATAAGTTAAAATTTACCTGCCACTCAGAGAACCTGCAATAAAAGGGCCAGCACTGCTGTACTCTTCCCGTTATTTACTGATTTATATTTAATGCTCTTTCTTTGTATGTTTTATTGTTTTAATTTTTTTTTTACTGTGATACTTTGTTTTTTTTAGTTTTTATACTTGATGTAACATCAATTGCCCATTTAGGACACGAATAAATCTGAATCTGAATCCCCTAAATCCTTACGAAGGAAAGTAAATGTGTATCTATAAAGGACATTTCAAAAGTTAAACTCCACAAAGAGCTTTGCAAAAAAGTAGCCAAAAGAAGGTACAATTAAATATTCTAGTACATTTCCATTAAACATGGTCCATTCTTGTTTTTAAGTATCTTCTTTATCCTCGTTTTCAGCAGCATCAGATTCTTCCTGCTTTCACCTGGACCAGGATAAATATAAAGTTATTAAAGGTGAAGCATTTTATTATGTGCCCCATGACATGGAAGACCCCAACCTGCCTGATGAAAACATTACGTGGTACAAAAACGGCCCAGAGGTCATGAATATCACCACAGACGAGGCACACAGGATACATTACCATGGAGGAGCGCTGTTTTTCTTAAACATCAGCGCTAATGACGCTGGTTATTATACTGCCAGGTAAGAACATTTGTTTATGTTCAGCTCTGGAGCTGCTGTGACACTGCTGCTTTGTCTCGTGTGGTGATATATCAAAAAAATTAATGTTACACGGATTTAAATATGAGGAAATTAATGGATTATGTTAAACATTAACCCTGATCATGTGTTTGAAGTATCACCCTTATTGACGTCGTTGTTACCTCCGTTCAGTCAGATTATAAAGAACTGACTCCCTTTCATAGTTCATCGCCAACATATTTTGAACTAAATTCACAGCAATAACTTGTACTAGATTTTATTTATTGATCATAATTTGTCTGAAATAAAGTTTCTGCAAATATATAAGTCTTGACATCATTCACAAATTACACAAATATGGATTTATCCCGGTGCCTACCTACTTTCACTTAAAGCATCCTTTATAGTGGCTTACTTCCTAAAACAGCTACTCTTATTTACGTATTTTAATAGTTTCATCAACAGAAAAAAAACCCATTTTAGTAGAAATCGCTCCATTTAGATTACATTTGTAATTACGCCCACTGTTAACTGTCTTATTGACATCATGTCATTATATGCGATGAGGTTTTTATCCCCCCTCTTTTCCTCTTTGCTTTACAGTCAAAAACCCACAAAAATTATGAATAATGGCCAATTACCTATAGTTGAATCTGCCTGTTTCACTAGAGCCTGTACCTTACAGGCAAATGCTTGGCAGAATCATTAGGAGAGGATTTTTAATGAGAAAAGCTACTTACAAGTGGAAAAACAAAGGGAGAATAGCATAGAGCAACATGGTGAAAAATGTGGAAAAAATGGATCTGACAGACTACAAAGCAAAAGTATAAATACAGAGGAGGGGGATTACAAGGTAAATGATCAGGTGAGTCTAATTAACTGATTCGTTGCAATGGTTTAGGAATCTGGGGCAGCTGATGTAGACTGACAAGTAAAACCTGCAGGGCCAACATAGGAAAAAGACTGACAAAAACAGACAAAACAACAAATTATGTAAAATACTAAAAAGAAATCCAGAGGAAACATCTGAACAAAATGACAACAGAGAAACACAGGGATGATTAAACAATCGTAAAACAACATTTGAGCAAACACTATGAATATCGAACCAAAGGAATGAACTGATCACAGGATAACTGTGACTAACAAAAATTTCACAGGTTCCAAAACTGAAGATGGACAGTAAGATATTGACACTCAATAACATTAAAAATTGTTTCCATATTCTTTCTGAGTGCATGTTTTTCTGCACACCTACACACCAACAGTGTGATTGGTGGCAAGATTACAGTTATTTAAAGAACCGAGAAATGATGAGCTTAACAACAATAGTTGTGCTTCCTGTTAATCAGTAAAAATAACTAATCTATTGGATCTGGTAAACTTTATTCTGCCATGTTCATCACCAACATAATGAAGAGTAGGAAAGCCATAACGTGCTGCTGGCAACCTGAAGAGTTTGACGCCCTTTATCAAGATCCTTAAGCAGCAAAGTTGTGGATGCATCTGTCTTTGTTAGACAGTCACTGAGTTGGTCTTCTATTTGAGACCACAACACTGAACTCTCCTAGTTGCAGCTCTTTAATTGAACTGATTACCAAGCAAAGCCTTTTCTATGCAACACATTTAATTGACTTAAGTGCATCAACAAGGGAGAAGTTATCAGATTGTGCGGAAGGCGAACAGTACTATTGAGTTCAGAAAACAGACAAAACTAGTTTTTCACCTGCAGGTGTGCTTCTGACAATGCTCTTAATTCTCCTTGACTGCCATTAAATGGCAGTCAAGCCATTAACTTCATTAAAACAATGAAGTACCCATCTTGAGTACCCCCATCTGATTTCCAGAAGACTCATCTGTGAATGTAACCGTCTCTAAGTTACTGTTTTCCTAGCCTGGTAAATTCCAGCTCCTCTTAGAGTACAGAAGGTCTCACCTTCTAAGAAACGATTGCTTCCTGGAAGGATGGACGCTGCTGAAGTTTTAAATCTTACCCAAACACCACCGTTTGACCACGACATGGGTAATGCACCAATATGAAGCTACAAAGCATACTGGACATTCCCTGCCGTGTAAACAACCGTCCTCATTTGCAAAGAGAGACGTGTCAGTCCAAACAAGGCAGCTGCTAATGTTCAATATTTGGAAGTGTGACCAGCTCTGACTGAACAGCTTTGTTCAATTCCTCCTCTGCCGTTGCTAAAAATACAGGCAGACTACAACTCTTTTTATTTCATTTTTCTTTGCTTCATCAAATGACGCGTCCTTATTCGTATCGTGACCATCTGCCTGGACATGAAGATCTCCCAGCTGTGACAGATGAACTGATCCACTGCTACTAGCCACCTCTGCAGGCTCAAGCAGCTCCACAAGCCATACCAGTTCTTGTACTTCACAGTTGCTTTGCTGTCATGCCCCAGGACCTTAGCTTGTTGTGATATGCTGTCTGCATTTATGAATGTCACAATTTAGATCCGGTAAACTTTATTCTGCCATGTTTGTCACCAAAACGCATTCAGCAGAGTATAAATCTCATGGCATGTGCTTATCAGTGGTGTCCAAAGTCGGTCCTCAAGGGCCAGCATCCTGCGTGTTTTCATCCTCTCCCTGGTGGTAGTAACAACCACTTCAGCATGTCAAGAATATTGAAATAGCTCTTCTAATGAGCCATCATTTGCAGACTTTCAGATACTCTCTAAAAATTACAAGCAACAAGCCAAGAACATAGATAATTA
Source organism: Alfaro cultratus (assembly GCA_903066825.1). Taxonomy (NCBI): domain Eukaryota; kingdom Metazoa; phylum Chordata; class Actinopteri; order Cyprinodontiformes; family Poeciliidae; genus Alfaro; species Alfaro cultratus. Next base: position 3,639 of record CAEFZX010008485.1, read on the forward strand.
TCTTTCTATTTTCACATCTTACAAGTCCTTCATTGATAAGATTTTTAAAGTACAGCTTACAATGATTACACAGTACATCAACTTGTTGCTCATTTCTTACAACTAGTTACTTTAAACAAACATTTTTTTCATCCTTGCTGACCTTAAGGGCCTTTTGAGCACAATGGGTTTACTGTAACCTGTGTAGGAACACTATTTATCAGGAGAGCTAAAAGTAAATCAGGAAGAACTAAAAACATTGTGCACCTACAGCGCTATGTGGTTAGCTAGAAAACAAAGTCAAAATAGCATCCAAAGGTGTTAACATGGTGGTCAACAGTAATTACTCACTTATTACTGGAAATTTTAAAACTGCTCAGTTTATCAAACACACAGATAATGCTTCAGCAACCACAACAACATCAGCAGAGAGACAGTGAGTTTTCCCTTCTCCACATCAAGGCAGGAAGTGATGGTTTTAGTGCAGAAACGTCCCACATATAAGGAGAATTTCCAGAGATTGTGTTATTAGTGACAGTAACATTGTGTTAGTAGGCCAAAAAGCAACATTTCTGACCATTTTGCTGTCATGCTGTTTAATAGCATAACATTGTTAGTCCACAAGCTGATAGCTGATGGTTGGTGAGGTTAGCAAGACACTCTGCTCCTGTAGCTGGTCTGCAAGTCATTGGCTTAGCTTACCAGTTGTAAGAACACTGTGAAGTGACGGGCGGGGCTCCTCTTGCTTCCATGTCATTTTAGTCTGTGTTAAGCAACCAGATAGTTTTAAGCAGCCAAATTTGGTGTTCTTATAAATGAAAGGAAGGAGCAGCGACTTCCAGTCGTCTGGGAAGTCAGCAAAACTGTAAGGATTTTGTTTTTCTGTGTATTAATTTAGGTTTCTGTGTTCAGTTGAGTCTCTGTGTTGTCCCGTCTCCCACTTGATTGATCCCAGGTGTGTCCTGATCCCTTGTGTATTTAATCCCACCTGTGTCTGTGTCTTCTTGTCGGGTCCTTGTCTATTCTCTCAGTTGTCCTGTTGTTACCAGTGTGAGTCGTTGCCGCTGCTCATCTGTGCTGTCTGGATTATTGAGCTTTTCGTCATTAAATCATCATTGCCTTCACTTCAGCCTGGGTCTCCTGCTTTTCTCCTCACCGTCTACACCCCACTTCATGACAAAAAATCCAGAGAAAAGTCTGGTTACTGAGACATTATCTCTGGGATTTAATTTCATATGATGAGAAATGTCATTGGTTAAACATGACTTTTAAAATTAGTTAATATACCTTGGTATCAGTTATTGGCCCATGACTAGATAGTGTGTTGCAGTGTATTCTGCACTTTTACTGTTAAATGAACAGTTTTTAGTCACAGCAACAGATCTGAGGACATTTATCTCCAGACCTTTAGAAGATTTAATAATGTCGCTTTGTATTTTAACTCTGTTGCATTTCTAAGATCCTTTTTCTTCTTCGATATTTGAGATCAGCTTATCTGTGAATGTTTCTTTCTCCACAGGCACATTGAGCCATCAGGTGAATGTTTCTACTATCATCTGAAGATCGAGGTCTTCAATGAAACAAGTCGAGAGAATCTGACCTACGGACTGATCCGAAACTCTGAGCAGAACAAAAACATTCTTTGTCCGCAGCCTGTTACAAACACATGCAAAACATTTAATGGGAACTTCACCTGGTTCAAGGTAAGAGAATCTCTGATCACTTTATTTTGCGAAAACTCATCACAAAAGTGGTCAGTTTCTAAAATGTTAACAGAAGATTATATTTGAGATTTTTTCCCCATCCCTTCTGACGTCTTCCTCATTTTTATTGCAGGGGAAGAATCTCCTTCCCGGTCAACACAAAGAAAGCCTGAGGGTAAATGATGCAACAAAAGACGATGAGGACATCTACACCTGCAGGTGTACCTGGACTCACAACCACAAGGTGTACAACTCTTCTGGTTCCAGGAGACTTTTTGCTTTAGGTGAGTCCAATTAGATGGTTGGGTATTCAGAGGCAGACAGGAATAAATATAAAGTGAAGTGAAAAAGTATTTGCTCCTTCTCTCATTTATTCTGTTTTTGCTTCTTTGTCACATTTGTTTCATCAAACTGATATCAGATTCTCACTTTAGTTGATTTCAGGTTATATGAAGTTTTTGTTCTTAACAAGAAAACACACACAGTGAAAACTTTTCGTCTCTGCTCCCTTGTAGATCCAGCCATCTTTCCAAATGTAACAATTGTTTCTCCAACCAGCAAGGAGCAGTTGGCTGATGAAGGTAAGAAAACTGCTTCAAACACTAGAAAGGCTTAAAGTTTGCGTCCCGACTGCTGGTGAGCTCTGGTCTGAGATGAAAAATACTTAGGATGGATTTTCTCTTTTCTTGTGTTGTTAACAGAAGGTTATTTTGTGCTGCCATGTTCATATAGTCATTATCCCTCCAGTAACACAGATTATCTTAAATTACAAAACAAAAATAAATACAATTTTGTTGGCACCAAACACAACATTTAATGGCGTCTGATATTGTTTATTCCACACAACATTAGTTTTAGTCTAGCTGTTGCTTCAGGTGAATATTTTATTGAATTAAATAGCATTCATAAAATAATATATTACCTTTTGCCATCTGAAGTTATGAACACATTTTTATATATAAAGAGAGAAACAGATTACTATTATTTCTGTACTGTAAGTTTGTTTATTCTTTTATTACACTATGTTCAATGAAGTCAAACTCAAACGTTTTTACTGATTAAAGTTTCAGTAGAAATGAAACATTGTTATAAAACACACAGAGTGATTGGAAACTATATTTTAATGTAACAAACCATCATGTGTTCATCAGGCTCCAGCATGAAGCTGAACTGCACAGTTTACTGTGGGATTAATGCAGAACGGGACTGTGAGGCCACATGGTTGATCAATGGAAACCCAGCAAAGCAGATGGACGGATACGAGGAAACCATCATGTTGTAAGTCTGAACATTATGTTAAATATTCTGTGATAAATTTAGATGATAATTCAGAATTTTAAAATTGTCCTGAGGGGAACCAGTTTGCCATTAGAGTGTTTTATAATAATGTATTAGAAAAATGGAGGAAAGTTAAATATCCATCAAGAAAATTGACATTAAATGGATGTCCTAGTAATTAAGTCAATACTCAGTAAGCATTTATACACCATTGATGTTTCTATAAGTTTTAATGAAACATGTTATTTCTCAGAGAGATTGACGAGTCTTCAAAGAGAACCTTCTCCACAGCGACTCTGACCATCCAAAGGGTTTCAGACAAAGATTTCCGTCATGAGTTTCAGTGTCAAGGCTCAGGCTTTTATACAGCAGACTCTACGACTTTCACTCTGAAGCAAAGAGGTTAGTGTCACCAAACCTTCCTTCTGATGTTCCCCTAAACCTTTCTACTTCTGGCCTGAGATATGAGTTACAGAGCTTATAGTCCTTAATGTCACTGGAGATACTATGCAAATATTGCAGAAAAAACCACAAAACTAAATCAAATATAAAAATAATTAATGTAGAATCAATAATCACCATTCTGTCATATCCATGGCCGTTTGGGTTGGGGTTTTTCTTTATTTATGTTTCATCGTTCTTGTCAAAATCTGCCAATTTCTCTAGATGTTACCATATTAGTTCATTTCTCTATTTTAGTTTGTTTTTGTCTTCAGTTTTCTGTATGGTATTTTCTTTAGATTCATATCACTTTAGTCTCAGTTAAGCTTCTGTCTTAATTAGACTCCTTCCTCAGTTTCCGTGTTAATTTAATCCTTCTGACTAATCTTTTGGTTCTCTTGTCACTTCACCACCCAACTACGGTGGCCACAGAGGGTCAACAAAATGCAAAAGCCACAACACAACAAGAAAAGCCACAATCCAACAACAAAAAGCCACAATGGAAGCAATGTTAACAAAAGTCATGCAAGTAAAGTGTATCATGATTTCTGATTTAGTTATCGTCTGTTTTAGCATACTTTCATGTTTAGCATGACTTCTGTAACCTTTTGCTGTTGCATTGAGGCTTTTGCATTTTGTCCATTACACTGATGCATTACCTGGCTACCATTTACATTTATTAGAAGAGCACTTCAATAAACAAATGTTTCAATAATTTATTTCTGACTTCTTTCTTAGATGAGTTTGGTTGGATTTGTTATGAATCTTGTTGAAGCATATTTGTATTTGTCTTCCAGAGTCCATCATTCCCCTCATCATTTCAGGGACGTGTGTGTTGCTGATTGCTGTGTTCGCCGCTGTGCTAGTGAAGTATTTTGCCATTGACCTCGCTCTGTTGTTCAGGCCCTACTTCCCTCCAGGAAGACGCAATGAAGGTGCGATAGAGTCAAGGTTTTAGTTTTTCAAAAGATGAAATCTGGAGATTTCTATCTATTGAAGCAAAAGGCTCCAAATAAATAAGCTGAATTTAAGTCACATATCAGTATTTTAACCAGTCACAAAAATGAACAATGCTAAATAACTGCTTCTTATACTATTGTGTTCTAACTTTTTGCTAATATCACATTCATTTTGGGTCTTTTGTGGTTAATTTGAGCCATTCTTCTTTGGCATGGAGTGATGATACAACAATTTGAACACATTTGAGAAACAAAAATGTAGTGCACAAGTTTGAATATGTGACATTTCTGCAGAAAATGCTAATTTAATTTGTATTGCTTGACTTGTCTGCACGTTTCAACCATCTGACCCAAAATGTTACACTCAGATTAAATGAAATTGGTTACAATGATCAAGAAAAACCCAAAAACGAGAATGTTTTTAAGTATATCAAGAACTGGAAGGTATTTCTTCATCAATACCATCTAAGAAAGAAACACTTGGCCTAAAATTAACATTATCAGGCTGGACAGAAATTTAAACAAACGGAGTGAAATACTAAAGGAAGACGAGCACCTAAAAATAGTTCAAATTTACCTCAATCCAACTGGGCAGTTTCACAACTCATGTCTGGTGGTGGTGAGTGAGCAACAATTACAGGTTTGCCTCAGAATCTCCCCATTGCTCTTCAACAAGTGGTCTGAAATGGAAAAAAATATGGCGGTGAGGAAAAAGCAAAACAAAAAAAAAACCAAGACGTTTAATGGGACCACATCCAAATCCTGATCTGGAGTCAGTTACTCATCAGACATGATAGCTGAGGGCTAAAATCAAACATGAAGAAAAATTAGCACATGTAGAAAACAGCTGTTTTTCCTTGCATGTAGTGTAGAAGTGCACAGTTTCAACAAAGCAAAAAAAAAAAGGCAAACTTTGAGTTTAGAGTGTTAGAGGCTGAAGAACTGGGTTTACTGTGTGTTGTGTTAAAGGAGAGGAAAACGGTGCAGGAAGCGCGTTAAGGCAGCTGTGATTTAAGTTAGAACAAGTCACTTCCTGCTGAATGGGAATCTTAAAGATCTTGTCGTTTGTGTGACCTAGATATGAAGATGTACGATGCCTACGTTGTTTATCAGACACAGAGCTTAGACAAGGATTCAGAAGACAAACTGTCCAACTTCGTCACAAAGGCTCTGCCCTCGGTTCTTGAAGACAAGTGTGGATATCGACTCTTCATCCAGGGAAGAGATGACATACCGGGGGAAGGTCAGTAATGTCTCCCGTTTGTCCTCAGGTTCTGTCTGCGGCAGAAAGACGTCCAACAAAAGCTCATATCGCACTGCAGAAGGATTTATTTTGTTTATTTGCTAAAGTTCTCTTAAAAAAGAACCTCCAAGACTTTGTAGAGTACTACTTTATTAAGTAGGTGATGCACTTACTTTGTGCTAGTCTGTCATAAAATATATCAACGTTTCTGGTTGTATTATGGAAAAAGATGTTAAGTTTTTTCAAGGCAACTGATAGAGAGACCCATCGTACAAGAGATAGGATTATTGCACATCAGTGGATGAAATGCACTTGAACTAATAAGTATTTTTCTGATCCATCAGATCGTGTGGAGCTGGTGGAGAGCTGCATTAAGCAGAGCAGGAGGCTGATGGTCATCCTGACACCAGGATCAGGACCTGAGATGATGGAAAATCCCACCTCAGACCAAACCTCAGTGATTGGATTTGACTGGCAGGTAAAAGAGTCTGGGGGTCAAAGGGGACGGAGGGATTAATCCAGTTCGTATTCTTCTTGTTTTAATTAAATCTAGGTGTTTACGATGCTAACGGCAAGGCAGCAAATCATATTGCAACTCAATATTTTCACATTACAGTTTTTTCCAGGTGCTTTGATGTATTTCTCTGATTAGAAAATTAAACGCAGTGGTGGGAAGTAACGAAGTACAAGTACTTTGTTACTGTACTTAAGTACAATTTTCATGTATCTGTACTTTACTTAAGTAGATTTAATAATGGATACTTTCGACTTTTACTCCACTACATTTTACAGTAGGTATCTGTACTTTCTACTTCACTACATTTCTACAAGAACGTTGCATTATTCGTTACATCCAAGTCGCATTATATGTACATAATGATTTGTAGTCGTGCTGTCGGGACTTTTCATTTCGCTGACGCCGTCATTAACATGGACTGTTGGACTTGAGGACTGAACTGTGATTGACAAGTTTTTGCAGGATATCACCCAGATTTTGCAATTTGTACCGCTTTAAAATTTGAACTAACTGTTGTGCAAATGTCAAAACTGATGTGAGTGATGCACCAAAGAAGTGAAGTTGTCTGCAACAACCATGGTCTCTTCTTGCTTTTATGAACTGCTGGCTAGTCGTGGTTCAAGAACGTCTTAGATAATAATAAAATATTTTTGTTTTTCTAAACCGGTGAACTCAATCCGGTCTAAATATTCTCCAGGTCGGGCTTCACCACGCGCTGGTGCAGAGGGAGATGAGTGTGATTCTGATTCAGCTCGGAGAGATGGGGCCACGAGGTTACGATCGCCTCCCTCCAGGCCTGCAGCACCTGATCCGTCAGAGCGCCCCCATCAGGTGGTCGATGGGCTCACGGACAGCCTCCAAGTGGAACTCGCGCTTCTGGAAGAGAGTCCGATACCTGATGCCAGCCAGACCCACCAGGAAACGTGATTTGTCTGCTGTCATCTAAAACTGCTGAGCTTTGAATGTGAATGTGGAAACTTAAACTGAAATGATGGACGGATTCTCTACAATGAATAAAGATGAAGGACTTTATTAGGAGTGCATTTAATTCTAGTTCTACTTTAACTCTTCAAATGTAAAGTGTATGTTACAGAATGCGTATTACAATCTGTTAAACATCTTGTATGACAAATCATAAGTGCCCGGCCACCAGGTGCTCCCCATCGTGCCCCCCTCCAGGCCTGGCTCCAGAGTGGGGCCCCGGGGCCCCGCGTCCGGGCGAGGGAACACCAAATCCAGTGTTGTTTCTCATCATAAGGGTCTTCAGGCTGCACTTAGTCTGGTTCCTCACCTAGGACCTGTCTGCCCTGGGTGACCCTATCAGGGGCTTAAAGCCCCAGACAGCATAGCTCCTGGGATCATTGGGGCCCTCAAACCCCTCCACCACAATAAGGTGGTAGCCCAAGGAGAGGAGCTGCCACCGAGAAATTCTGCAACGGGAAGAATTTAATTTTCCTATTTGTACAGAGACACAACCGAAGACTTTAATCTGGAATTGGAGCAAAAAGTTCAACAGGTGTGAATATCATCATATCCTCGTGTCTGCAAATTCAATCATTTGTAATATTTTAGGTCATTTGGGCCTAAAAGTGTCCCAAATGACAATCAATGGTTTGGGATGTTAAATAAAAACCAAACGTATTTAAGATCAATTTCTTTTTGCTGTTAAGTGCTGAGGTTTCAAAGAAAATATTAATCAGCTGTTCAGTCATATTAACATAACGATCACAAACCACAGCAGTTTCCAAAATCCAAAATAATCTCTTGTGACTGCTGGCAAACCAAGTCAAATAATCTCTGAATCAGTTTCATGTGGTGCAGACTGCGTGGTGAGAACGTTTCTGCTGAAACGTTCTCACCACGCAGTCTGTCGCCTCGGCACTTTAACGAGAGACTGAGAAATCTGATAAACTACCATATTTCCTCCGATAACGCAATATTGCTGCAATCCACGAGGTTGGAAAATAAAAATAAACTTGCGTGTGAATCTGCCCACATCCATGGAATTAGTAAAATAGACTATAGAGGTTACCAAAATATAGTTCATAAATGGGCCATCTTCTACAAAAAGCTGCGTTCCCAGAAGAGATTTTTAATGGAATACCGTCAATGAATGTGTAAGTGTGTCTGACTTTAGACAGAGTGCCTTCTAACCGCACTGATTCGCCGTCTTCTGAATGATCACACATTAAAGCTGACCTGATTTTCCTGGTATCACTGTCAAGCTCTCAGCATGCAGAGGCGCACTTTATTTTTCCATTTTCCATTCACTCTTAGTTTCGCCACTAGCCTGCATGCTGACGTTCCAGAGAAACACTGTCTTGTTTTGATGAAAGCTATTATGTATAATTGTGGTAAATGTTAAAATTAACACATATTTTTATTGCAGTAATGCACTCATATATAAATAACTAATATTTAAATTTAAAAAAATCATACTGCACTTTGAGTACATTTAGCTCAGGAAGGAGGAATGTAATTATTGATCACTAAGTTACAATTATTGCAAATTCTTTTCTAATAAATATATCTGTTCCATGTCTGATATAACAGACTGCGTCAGGATGAAAATTAGCTTTCATTTCTTTGGGAAGTAGGAGGATGTTTACCTATTGATTGAAAATTAGATGGAGGAAATGAATTAATTGATTTTTCTATCTTTTCTCCCACTGCTTCACAAATTGGGAAGAATCTAAAAAAAGAAAAGAAAACATAGATCGGAATGATACGGTTTAGTGTAGTACTAACAAAATATATGATCAACTATAATTTATACAGAGCATAATTCTGGAAGAGCTTAATAATTAGCTAGAAATCAGTGGTCGTGTGATATGGCTGTGTTTGCAGTGGTTTGACAAATGTCTGTCTTTTATTCCTCAAAACTGTCTACCAAGTGTTGTGCAAATGTGTGTAGAGCTGCGAACCTGTAGGAAAATAATTATCTGTCAGTTTCTGTGTGGTTGCTTCAACATAGGAAATAGACAGAAACCAGATCTGATTCATTTCCACTTAAGTCACTGATTTGGCTTTTAAAAAAAAAACACAAAACAAACTAAGTTCTCATTTGGATCTTATGCAGGCAGGTTAATTTGGTGATTATTTCTTTTGATGTGGGAAAAGATAAAGATCTGAAAGAGGAAAAACACATAGAGATGCAACAAGTAGACCTTTTACAATCTGATTTCCATTTACATGTTCTTGCACAATCTTAACCTTTCACTACAGATTTTATAAAATTTCATTTCCTCTTTAAGAACTTTATAGATGAACCTGTAATTATAAATTCAGCATAATCTATTTTCAAGCTTTTCTGCCGTGACATAAACCAATTGACATTTTGAACAGGCATTATCACCTTATATTAGCAATCAGCATCAGGGCTGGTGTTATAAATCAGCTCATTATGCATTTTAAAGAAGGTAAATCCTTGCTTACTGACTCCAGTGTGGCTTCCTGTCTTATTCTTGAAGGCTTGGTCTCTCTCACTCTCTTGCAGCCTGAATAAACAACAGATTTGTCTCAATTTTAGGTGTATCCGCAACTTCATTTTATTTATGTATTTTGTCATTTATTTTGTGCATCCACGTGGATCCGGCATTTTGAGAGACCAAAAACAATCATTTTTGAAATCTCTTCTTGATGAAAATCGAGGCATTGGGTTTGACTGAAAAAATCCCAGTAATACACCCAGTATTTTTGATTTCTTATATTTGTTGGACATTGTTATTGTTTAAACAAAACTGTCCCATTTGCTTCCATTTGTAGTAAGTTTTAGACAGTAACCACTTGATTCGTCTTAGTCACAGCAGGAATCATGTGAAGCAACTATTTTTAAAGTAATTTTGTCTTTGTAGTGTTTAGTGAAGGGATTGTAGTTGGCCGAAAAAACAAAAGCTGTCCAAAAAGGTGGCGGGGGTCAAAAAATATAGAACAAAGAGTCAATGTAAAATAAATCAAATGATAAACAACGAGGATTTGGGCCCAGCTCGACTGAACAGTAGCTGATGTCAAACAAACTTGCAGATGAAGAACAAAGGCTGCTTGAACAGGAGTGGGGTTTACCAAAACTTACCACACGGGGGAGCTATAACATCAAGAGACAAACAAAAACAAAAACAGCAAAAAGAAACAAAAACATATAAAACAAATTAAGCCAAAATAACTTAAACTTAATACAAAATATGAAGTCAATATTATAAACGGAAAAATCCAACTTATACAAATAAAGTTCCCCCACCAAGTTCTTTGTTGAAATATAAAGTCCAGAGCATTAAAACAGCATCATCCTTTCATACAAATGACACTGTGTTAAAATAAAACACAGCCAGGTAGTATATATATATATCTCCAGTAATGGTTTGATAGCAACTTATAACTCACTGACTTGTCCAGACTGGATTAAGAAAAATGTGTCATGATGATGAATCTATGCTACATAATGATGAATCTATGCTACATGATGATGAGTCTATGCTACATGATGATGAGTCTATGCTACATGATGATGAGTCTATGCTACATTAAATGATTTGCCACTCAGTGTCAACATTCTTCCTCTCATCTTATTTACATCCTCATTGTCATTGTGACTTTCCTTGGCTTTGTTTACTGGATGACGGCCCGCCGCTGAGTTCACCAGATCGCCAAAGGGCAAACACTTAGGATCACACAGGATCACACCTGCAACCAGTTTACAATACCCAGATTACGTGACGCAGTTGTCTGGAAAGAAACTGAATCACTGAGAGGACACAACTTCAACTACAAAGGAGGGATTTTCTTTTTTCTTGTTCATTTCTTCCCAAAGAAATAAACAAGAAATGTTTTAACGAGGATGCATCGGAGACTCTCAGAAGAAGCTATAACAGTAAAGTTATCGCACACATTTATCTTAACAGCATTTTTTTAATTGTTGGAATAAAGCCTCACTAATGGAAAGGGCTGACATAAGCTCTTATTTGCAGCAATTCACTCAGAGCCTTTGCTTTAGCTCTCACTCAGGCACTGATGGAGTTTCTTTGAATGAAAAGCACTCAGTCGCATTTTAAAAATAGCTTTTAGTGGTACTGTATTATGCACAATATTGGTAACCCATATATTGTGGGATTCTAAATGAATATTGCAGGGATTTGGCTCCAATCTTTGAGTACTCGACACAGACACCAGAGCGTTTGATATCCATTTCAAAAAGGGATTGCATTCCTCTGCTCTCCTTCATTTTATCAGCTTTGACAGAAGAGGCTCGGGAAAACGGGTGAAAGCACAAAAAAAGAATGAATGAAAAGCAACAATACTTATTCACATTGCTTGAGCTTTAGAAAGAGGTTGAAATAAGATCTAGTTTCATTCACCACAAGCTGCACGGGCCAGTTTTAACCCTGACCTTAACCGCCTCATGTAACGAACAGACGGTTAACATGACTTAGCGTCCCAGAACGTTGCACTGTGTACATTCTAGATAATTATTTACGTAGTACTACACGAAAAACCACAATCTGCGTCTTCTATGGTTCCATTTGCCTTTGTCTTTCAAGTCAACTGACTCACTTCCTTAGTCTAATTTTCGGTCAACAGGCCATGGGGAGGCTCTAACATACTCCCTTCTTTCCAAAGAAATGGACGTTTATTTTCATCCTCATGTAGTCCTGTCATATCAGTAAATGTCTGACAACAGACATGAAACAAATCCACTTTAATCTACACTTCACTTCAAAAAAATGCTCTCCAGATAGATAGTTAGCACGTGTGTGTGTGTGTCATTTCTTCCTTTCCCGGTGAACTGCTGACTTGTGGCAAAGGAGGAAACTGGAATTGAAACCGGCAATTTAACCGCATAATGAATGCTTACTCAACTGAGCCAACAATGTCTGCCTAAATATTTATAAATGCAGATGTGATTTTCACTGCTTCGGTGGGGATAAAATAGTAAAAAATACCACAGAGGATCACAATTATCAGTATTCAAAACACACGACTGTATTCAGTAGATTCAAACATGGATTGCAGTGAAAGAGGCAGAGTGAAGTCTGTACTTTGTATCAGCCAGTTCCTTACTTCCTTACACACACAGTGTGTAAGGAAGAATCTCCTTACACACTCGGTCATGCAGGAAATGACCGTTGCAAGTGACTAAAAGGGAAACCATCGAATGGATTCATTTTCTGTTCCTTGACAGTGATCACATTTGGAGGTTTCCAGGTTTCTACACCCCAATTTGTAACGATCACATTAGCAAGAGCATTATGATCACTTGAGTCACTGACCCACTCATCCATGATCCAGTGAGTAAATGGGAAAACTCTTGTGGCTCATGTGAAGTGCTTTGGTTGTGAGTTTCAATGTACGAATGATTGTGAAGTCAAGTGACTCAGAAAGTTCCTTATACTCTTTGAACGTTTTCTCATTTTGAAGTTTTAGAACCGCAAACATCTGTGTATTTAATTTCTTGTCTAAGAACAAGGCAGAGTGCAGACTTGTTAAATGTAAGAAAAAAAAAAACCCTGCATGATGATAATGTGATTTATTTGCACATTTTATGTGTTTTATGAGATGATTTATTCGACGTGTCAAACTCAAATCTGGCCCACTGTAGCTTCCTTATGTGGCCATCCAGACTGCAAATTACATCAATAAGTCCTTCCAGTTTTTTGCAAATTTGCAAAATTCACGCAAAAATCTAATTTTCTGATTTTACTGCGAATTTTCTCAAAATTGATCAAAACCATTGGGTTTAAGCGACTGCAGCCTCAGCCTTACTTGATATCAAGCTGTAGTCCGTAACTGATAAAAAGTCGTGTGGACAAAACAAAACCTCTGTGTGGTAACAGATCAGGCTGAGACTCTGGCAAATGGCAAAGAGCAAATTATCTTTTTATTTTGTCGTTTGCAAACGGAGAAGACGCAGCAGCCACAGCACAGCAGCTGTACCTGCAATGAGTTCTGACTTGGAGCTGCAAGCTGCAAGCTCCCACAATGTGGTCACTCCCTGGCTCAGAGCCAGTTGAACAGGTGTAATGCTTGGTCATGTAACCACAGCGTAGACAGGATGCAACCTCATCCTCACTGAGAGGTCAGTTAATTGTTTAGATGATAAACATCTTCTTGTTCAAAATATGGAAGTTTCCAAAAGTCAGGATTACTAATGGAACAATTTTGCATAGCAAAAACATTGTCAGACCTTGTTCGTACTCTGAGCTTGTGACATTCAATGGAGGAACTTGTTAAACCTTAGGGCTTATTCCATCTTACTGTTTTTACCTAAACTATCTGTTATCTGTTAACAAACTCTGGTGCTTTGCTTTGGTACGTGTGGTGAGGCGTTAGTCCACCCATCAGTCTGCTGCAGGGAGAGGTCAACAGAAAACCTATCTAAATGGTTCTGCAGAGACTCTGTCTGGCCTACATACTCCAACACATTGACCAATACTAATGTGGTTAAATGAGTAAAAGCATTAAATGAAATTATTAAAAGAACAAAATTTTTACTTCACAGTCGCATTTAACATCATACATACATTTCTTAATTGGCACCACAAAATCAGCAATAACTGTTGCAAAAAAACAGTTATTTATTGATTTTTTAACACTTTCATTGGTTTTATCAATACATTCTGGCACACCTGGCCCTTTAAGAACATTCAGATTTTTCACATGGCTCAAAATTAAAATGAGTTTGACCACCATGATTTATTACTTTGTTGTTACTTTATTATTAATATTTTCTGTCTTCTGTTTTCGTTGTACAGCATTAAAGCAACGTGTGAACACGTTTACAACGCAAGGTATCGTCAAAGGTTTGAATGTAGGACGTCTAATCAGTTGTCAAAAGTGAAATATCAGCCAAACAATGGGCTTGTTGTTAGTTTCAAATAATTATTTTTTTTACATATCTTTCCCCCTTCTTAATTACATGTATTCAAAGTAAAATATTATTTTTTAAAAATAAAAATTAATATTGTTACTCATCAGCATGAGATAGTATTACTGTAATAAAATATCAACTAGTTAAAGGCTTTTACATTTTCCACTACTATACATATAGCTTCCACCAAAACACAACAGTGTTTCTCTGGAATATCAACAGACTAGAAGCAAAACCATCTAAAACAAAAACATAAAATGCACCTCTGCCTCTTAACAGCTTGATAGTGACGCCAGGAAAACTGACCTTAATGCGTGTTTATTCTAAAGATGGCACATCTCAGCTGAATCCCGGAACACCGAGCTTTATTTAGTACATTGTCTATTTACGACGAGTCTATGTTATTAATTCCATGGGTGCAACCAGAGTTGTTAATTAATTATTCCACATCCAGGAAGGAAAAGAAGCCCATTAGGACCATCACTCAGCGCTTATGAGGCAGGACGGCGCGCTATAAAAAGAGAGGGGAGCCGTGAGCCAAAACCACAGGAGCGTAAACCGTGAAGAACTTCTTCCACAAAGAGCTGGAAGCGCCAGAGCCGCGTCCACCGCCGCGTTTGCTTCTTCTGCTTGAACTGCCTCGTGCGGGTTGAGCGCGCGCTTGGGTAACCCTGGTTAATTTCTGGTTCTTCTGTTGTTTTTGTTTTGTTTTGTTTTGGTTCTTTTGCGCACGGGGACGGTTGATAAGAAGGTCGGAGCGCGCGCGCTAACAGCAAGCTGTGCAGAACCTGAGCAGAAAGGTGAGCAGAGATTAACATTCAATTTAATTAGTAAATTATATAATTAACATTTAACTTTTACTTTTATCAAAACTGGGCTAATACCACCAAACCGTCAATTTAATTAGTAAATTATATAATTAACATTTAACTTTTACTTTTATCAAAACTGGGCTAAGACCACCAAACCGTCAATTTAATTAGCAAATTATATATATATATATATATATATATACTTCAGTTTTAAATAAAACTGTTTTTGCTTCATTATTCTTTAATTCCCACAGAATTAAAGAATTAAGTCCTCGGCTAGTGACTAGTAACATTTGATCAGTTACCTTTAATTGACAAACCTTTTGAAAACTAGAAGTAGTTTTCTCACAACGTGCTTTTTACTTTTGCTTGAGTAATATTGTTATAAAATTGTTAGATTTTAGTAAAGTTTACGACAGCACTATCATCTTTCACAGGTTTACAGGTTTATTAATGATTTTTTTTTATCACTGTCTATGAGGACAATGTTAACTTGTAAAAGATTAATTAGAAAGCTAGGAACATAATAAAGTTCTATATTTGATGCATGCAAGACAGTTTAAAGTGCTGAAATTTAACCGTAAAAACATCTCAAGTTAAGCATTAATGAATGAAATAACAACCTAAAAGGAAATATAAATCATAAGTGCAAATGTTTAAAAATTGTTGAGCAGCTCGTGATAATTATCAAGCTGAACATTTCACTATGTTCAATCCATTTTTCTTATGAAAAATAGTTTCCTACTTGAACTTAGTGAATTTGGCTGTAACATATAACAGCTGTTGTATGTAAATAGTGTATTTGAATTATTTATGGGTAAAATTAACATTAATACTCAAGTTAAAAAAATTCTCATTTTATAAATCTCCTACTCCTATGTATTTGTTATTAAGGAAGTCTTTAAAAAGCCATTTTTTAAACTTTTTGCTATATTTTTTTGACACATCATGGACAATAAATGTTGAGCTTTGGAGCCGGGGTCCTAATTGCGCTCCTGTGAGATTTGTTCTGCACACGCAGTTCGATGCTAATAGCAAAGAAACCTGCTAACATTATGCAGCAACTGCTGTTGCTCTTCGAGTTCAAGTTGCCCTTATAGTTAGAAACATTAAGTGACCTTGTGGTTCTTCTTTAAAGCTCATGTTACTGAGTAACTTCCTCAGTAACATGACGAAGTTATTGTGCAAAAAGTAAGTATTCACCTCATGTGCCACAACAGGATTAACTTCTTTTAAAAAACATTCATTATTCGGCACAATACAACGAGCTAGGTTAAATCGCTTATAAAGTTGTGGTGCATTAGTAGTTCACAGCCTGGATTTAGCTTCAGGATGACTCACTAAGTGAATAGTAACTCTTAGTTATTATTCTGTTGTATGTCATGTGTCTTCTCTTTGATGTAAACCAAAAAAACAGATTTAAAAAAAGAGAGAAGAAAACGATTTTAACAGAATTAGGAAGAAAGCAGCCTATTCAAAAAACTGGTCAAAAGTCTAAAATCAAGAAATCTATAGATAAATGTTTTAATTTTATTGCTATAATTTGTAATATTATAAATTACATCACATGGTGAACTGTTAGAATACATTTTACTGAAATTATAAGATGGCTGGGATTTTCTTGCTTTGACTTTGCTTTCTCTAATGATTGTCCTCTGACTCCAATTACAGTTTAAGCAGTTTTCTGATATTATTCTTACTTTTTAAAGGGGCAGTGTTACGTAAAATGAACTTTTTAGAGCTATACAGCATGCTAAAATGTTATTCCCTTAAAACCTGGAGTGTTTTAAGGGCTGAGCAAAACTCCTGGGTGGGCCTAGCTCCGCCTTCAAGGCACAGCTCCTCCTCAGAGCTGCTTTTTACATGCTTCTGCTCCTTCAGACTAGTCAGCAGCAATTAGCAAACACCTGGTGGCCCTTCACACTTGCTGAACTTGTTATAGGAATTACTTCTTAGTGCAACACTGGTAAAAATGTTGTTAAAGGGTTAATAAAGGAGCCATGTTTTGATGACTTTCACAAAAAGCAGGAGCTTCTTAAAGAGACAGAGGCTCAGTTTCAAGACGTTAAATATCAGAGTCAAATTTACTGAAGGTAACATACTGTAGTTACTTGACTGTGCTATAGAAAAGCACTATGTGCCTGGAAAACACACAATACTGCCCCTTTAAGTTAGGATTATTGAAAGAGTTTCCTCGATCTTAAAACTAGCCTTTTCTTTTCTTTTAACAGTTATTCAGCAACGGTCAGGTGTCATCCACTGTACACCCAGAGGCAAATTGAGAAAAATCATATGTATCTATGATTATGCTGGAAATATTCCCCAAAACCCAGAGACTTCACTATGGCTGCCATTTATGCTTTGCTGTTTTTAAAATGAGAAGAACTTTTTGACAAAATACATGTAGGGATCATCTGTCTATAGATCCAAATTATAGTTGTGTATGTAATTGTTGAGCCTCACACTGAGGATAGTAAGTTAAAAATAAAAACAGTTTTAAATAAATTAATCATCCAGAGCTTGTATATTATGGGTTGATGAGTCACTCAATCATAACAGTGACGTTTCTGTATTTAAAAAAATGTCAACTGAGCAGTTCTTTACCCATTCACAAAGGAAATGAACAATGGCATATTAGTTCATTCAGTCGTCTAAAGTTACATTACTCACTTTGCCACTTTTTCAAAACAGCTGTTTTAAGTTTGAGTCACTGTTGCAATCAAGTCTCTAAGCGAAGCTGAATCTGCAACATGAAAACTGGCTTGCAGTAGCAACACTACTGAGAAAGAACAGCAAATATTGGCAGCGTTTTTATTGGCAACAGCTTCTGGTTTATTGTATTTATAGCTGCAAAGAAAATAAAACAGGACGATGTTTTTGCAGTTTTCTAGTTTGTGAAACATGATTTCTGATAACGTTCTTCAGAAAATGATTTTGTAACTGCACAGATCGTAATCGTCTG
>CAEFZX010008488.1:0-30537 GCA_903066825.1 Alfaro cultratus
TGAATAAAATCATCTTGACTGCACTCTGTTGCCTCGCCTCCTTCCCTGACGCAGAGCCTCCGCCGGTAAAAGTGACATGGGCCCAAAATTAAATTCTTCTCAGGGCCTCCTACAGCTTTGGGCCGCCTCTGCCAGTGAAGCTGCAGTAGATTTGCGCTTTGGTAAATCTGGTCTGTTTCATGGCTCCTCTCCCTCCTCCTCTTCCTCACCATCCTCCCCAGTCGGTCCCGGGCGGAGAGATGGGCAGAGGGAGGGGGTCAGGAGTCGGGCAGACGGCTCTGCTCTTTAAACTCCTTTTCTTAGTTCCCACAATATGGTGTGTGCCACTAAACTCTCCTGACGGATTGACTGCAGTTATCGGATTAGAGCGCCGCAGTTCTGGAGCTGGAGACGGACGGAGCGGCCGTCGATCTCGCCTTCAGGCAAAGTCAACTTTCCGGGTGACTTCGAGGGGCTGCATGCATTTTAAACAAAACGTTTTAAAGGATTGATTCTTTCTTTATTCATTTATTTTTTTATTTATTCGCTCTTGGGGAGTTTAAGAGGAAACGGAGCGCATTGGATCCGATAAATCTTTGCGCAAACGTTGTTGTCTGTAAGTATCAAAGTTATCTAAATCCCAAACAATATGGCAAACTACTAGTGTTATGAAATGTTTTATTGTTATTAAACATGTTAGTGAAACAAAACTGGATGTTCTGCTAATATTTTATTATTATTTTTTTATTACAGATAATTCCTTAAATCTCCTGGGAAAGAGGTCTCGCCCACTTTGGCCAAAGAGGTGCACATTTCTTTTTGTTATGTCTGTTTCTTCTCTGCCAGAATGGAAGCAGCTTCTTCTGGAGAGAAAGAGGAGAGAGGAGGAGCAGCGAGAGAGGAGAGAAAAGGAGGAGGAGGAGAAGCTGGCCAGCATGCCCGCCTGGAAACGAGGGATCATCCAGCGGAGGAAGGCCAAGCAGGAGAGTTTAGGTGACAGGGACATCTGCCTGCTCCAGGTGGATGCCAGGACTCCCTCTGACTGCCTGAGTGACACTGACAGCTCGATTACAGTCAATCTGGGAAGTGAGACATCACTCAGTCCGGATCCTGGGATGTGGCTGGATGCAGAGCCCAAACCTGGAAGTCAGGTATCGATGGAAACCATCGTTCCAGTTCACGAGAATCCGTTTATTCGTACCCAAAGTGTGTGGAGAAAAGGCAAAGATCTCGAGGCAGCAAATGAGGTGGAGGGAAAACTGTGCGTCAGGTCACAAGAAGTGGAGGTGAGCAGAGGACGAGATATCGAGCTGAAAATAGAAAGGTTTAGGGATTTGAGTGAAGGGTGGGAGAAAGAGAAGAGCAGGGAGAAGAGTCTAGGAAAAGAAAAGGAGAACAACCAAGAAGGATGCGAAAAAGACAAAAAACAGCGGAAAGACTCAGTGAAAGAGCAGGAGCTCCTTAAAGGGAGCAAAGAGACGGAGGAAAAAGATGTCCTTCAACCATCTGGTCAGTTTTCTCCTGTTCTTCCCTGCCTTCGAACCATCCGAGCCGACAACATCATCATCATCGAACAGGACCGAAAAGGAAGCGATGAAAGAAGGGCGAGATGGAGGGAGGCGGAAAGAGAGATGTCTGAGGAGGACCAGCAGGGGAAAAGAGGGATGAAGATGGACCTGAGAGAGATCCTGGCAGGAGGAGGGAGCGTGACGGAGATCCGAGCTTCTGAAGTTCTGATCATCAAGCCGTCGGTCAGCACCGAAGAGCGGACAGGAGGGGGAGGAAAGTCTAGAGAGGACGGAGAAGGGAAGAGCAGCTTGGATTCAACCAGAGAGACAAAATCAGAAATGTCCTGGCTGAGAGAAAAAGAGAAGGATAAACCCTGGGGTCAGGCAACTGTGATCAATAAAGACGAGGGAGGAGACAGCTGTGATGATAACGTGTTTATTGAGAAAGGAGGAAGGGTCAGCAAGCTGCTTAGTAAGTTTGGAGAGCATCCGAAGCCTCCATCTCGGTCCAAAAGTTCAGACAACTTCCTCCAATTGGGGAGGAGAAAATACTCAGGAGACCAAGATGATCGACAGTCTGAGGAGAGAAAAGCAAACGGAAAGAACATGCTGATGAAAAACATCCCTAAACGCTCCTTCAGCTTCTCGGATCGAGTCATTGGTGCTGTGGAAAATGGGTTAGCAGACGTCTGTGGTCAAGAGAGGATTCACCCAGACAAAAACGTTGCTCCTTGGGTGGATGTATTAGGGGTAGCAAAGCTCAGACTGAGCTGCAAGGAGCGCTTTGCAAAGCAAAGAAATGTAAAAGCTGAGGATGAAAAAGGAGGAAGTCAGAAGAAAAACGATGGAGAAATGTGGAAGAAACACAGAAGTGAGCTGAAGAAAGTTGAGCCTGTCAATAAGAGAGCTGCAGAGAAAGTATTGGACGCAGATGGAGACAAGGGCTTCATGGTGGCATCGGTCAAAAACACAGAGGGAATATCGTTTGCGAGAAGAGTGCCAATCAGACAAGAAGGTAGAGCAAGAGCAGAAAGAGACGCTAGGAAAGAGAAAAGTTTGGAAAAAGATTCAGAAGCAAACGATGGACTGGAAAAAAAAGTTCAAACTGAAAGTGATTATGTTGGTGCTTCATTGGAAGTGTCACCCAATCCCAGTGAAGCTCCTGACAGCCAATGCAAACATGATTCAGCTTTCACAGAGTGCTCCAGTTTGCTCTCCACGGTCCCAGATCGGATCCCCCACCGAGGGCCAGAGTGGAGCGGCACAGGACCACAAGGACCTTACCTCATGCACTCCCAACAAACCGAGGATCTTACCAGCAAAATAGAAAAAGTAGGGGATACAACTATCTACATAAACGATAAGGAGGAAAGACATTACACTGCTGCACATGAAGAGGATCTTCAAACAGGAAGTCATTCTGGACCAGAGAGAGAGATTCCTAGATCTCCAAAAAGGATCCCACCTCTTGAGGTTCAAATCCCAAGGACTGTGTTTTATGTTGCCGAAGAGATGGCGGAGAGAAAAGGCAGCGAGTGTCGGAGCGTGGACGGACAAGACTGGGAAGGAGGTCAGAGGGTGGAGAGGAGGGACAGCTGGAGGATTGGAAAACCTTTGAGCCGGATCGAGTCCCTCCGGGAGAAGATCAGGCAGAGAGAGCTGGATAAGCAAAGAGAAAGAGAGGCCCGAGTTGGAGATGGGTGTGAAGCTGCAGACGTCTGTGATGCTCCAGCAGCTGAGGACAGGTACGAGGTGAGAGGAAGTGAGGTAAAGAAAGAGTGGGAAGCTGTGGCGGTTCAGACAAGGCCGGCTGAACCAGAGAGTGTAAAGGGAGAAGCAGCAGAGCAGACATGCACGGCTGTGTATGACGTCAGACGGGAAGTTGGCGTGTTGAAAACCAGCCCTCAGCTTCCTGTTTCTGTTCTCAGTTCACAAGACAGCAGCAGAGAGGAAGTGGCAGGCGAGCGCTCTGCTTCTGCCTCTGAAGGCTCCCAGATTTCCGAGGATGAAGCTGACCCCCTGAAACATGTAGAGCCGCACCTGGAGCAGCACAGGGCCCAATACGAGAGCGCAGAAGAGGAAGACGAAGAAGAGGAGGAGGAAGACAGGGAGCTCTCCGAGGAGGAGCTGGAGAAATACACAACTTCTACAGATTCTTTAGGATCTCTCTCTCCTTCGCCGCCGCATCCCAACTCTCTGGCAGCCATGAGTCGGATCTACAAACTGGACACTGTTGGCTCCAGAACCGGCTTATATCTGAGGGACAGGACAGTAGACATCCCACCTTCTGTACACCTCGTTAAAGTGAAGCCTTTTATTTCAAGCTCCCAGCAGGGGGATAGCAAAAGCAAAGCAGGTGACGACATCAGGGGGGTCCAGACGATACAGCAACAGATCGAGCAGTTTCAGCTGAAAGAGCAGGAAGTGCTGAAGTCATCTGCAAATACTTCTGCAAAGGAAAGAGAAGCAAAAATACAGCAGAGTCCTAAAAGAGATTTAAAGCTGCAGGTGAAAGAAGCTGAAGAAATACCAAAACTCAACCCCAAGGAATCTCCTCAACATCTTTGTTCCCCAACATCTCAGCAGAAGCAAACTATCACCATCAACTCCTTGTTTTCAAGAACCCAATCACCTGACAACTCCCTGAAACCTACAAACTGTGCTCCGACTCCAGCCTCCTCGCCATGCTCGCCATCTCCTGCCAACTCCCCCAGCGTCTCCCCATCTCCCAGCGCCTCGCCCAAGCTCTTCACCATCAAGAGTGCTTCTGGGGGACAAGTAAAGAGAGGCGCCACCATCACAATCACCCCCAGAAAGCCTGTCGTAGGAGGAGCCACGGGGTCGGTGACGAAGCCCGGAACAGCGGTACCAGCAGCAGCATCAGCAGGGTCGGCTAAAGCCCCACCCCAGCAAACGATGAGCCCCACTGTGGATGAGCCTACGAAGACGAAGTATCCAGCAGTGGAGGAAATTGAAGTGATTGGTGGATATCAGAATCTGGAGAGGTCCTGTCTGGTCAAGAGTAAAGTGGCATCAAAGAGGGTAAGTTTTAGTCTTTAAGTCATATAAAATGGAAGAACATCACTCACTCTCAAATATAGTTACCCAACTATACAGAAGTATATTTGAGTTTGAGTTTAAAGTCTTGCCAAAATCAAAGTTGATCACTTTCTGACTTCTCTTGTTGTCAATTAGAATACCCTTTAACTAGGACAGGGGTGTCCAAACTTTGGGGCAAAATCATAGATCCAAAGGTAGTCGCAGGCCCAAAACATAACCTAAAATTAAGCAATCAACACTTGGAAGCGATTTTTACAATGGTGTAGTAGGTTCATTATAGGTAGAAAAACAGGATTAAATTTCTGCCAAAAATTCAGAAATTTTGTGATATATTTTTCAGGTTTTTTTGTAAAATCTAATCTAAAAAATACTTTTTTTTAAAACAAATTTCTGAGATTTTTTGCAGAAATGTACTACTTAGTACTACTTTAATGTTTGCTGTATTGACATTATCTTTTCAGTTTTTAAAAGAATTTGGGTCGCTTTCTTTCAAAATGTCAACTATATTTAGCCAAATTTAAGAAAGAATAAAAGATGATTTGGGTGCAGCTTTTAAATAAAAGTCTCTGGATGAACTTGGCTTAATAAAAGGTTTTAACCTTTTATTAAGACCTTGTTAGAAAAAGACGAATACTTTGAGTTGTATTTTACATTTTCCTGTGTAAGAAAATCATGTTGGTAACCATTTTTGCCCTGATTACAAATTAAAAGTCTCCATCTGCATTTACAGGCCAAATTTGTGTCATTTTTGAACTGCAGCTTGGGGCCGCATAAAATCAGATCAAGGGCGACAAATGACCCACGGGCCACACTTTGGACACCTCTGCACTAGGAGAACATCCCGTTTGATCGAGAAGTGTTATCACGGAGAAGGAGCTAAGCCAGTTAAAGCCTTATGAAGCACGACATCTTGATTCTGAGCCATAAACCCTGGAGCGATCTCCTGTCCTCTACTTCCCCCCTTTTAACTTTTGTTGCTTTTTGTGTTTTATTGTTTTAAATAAACACACTGAGCATGGGACAAAAGCACAAAATATTGCCAAGTAATTTCGGTCCAGTTTCTAGCACACTTGAAATAAGACAAAACTAACTTAAAAGTAACTTTTTAGCAAGATATAAAGGCTGATTTTAAGTAAATACTTATTTAATATTGATGAAAAAGTGCTTGTTCCATCGGTTGATAAATATAAGTTTTACAATCTGCCACTGGAACTAGAACTTTTTCATCAATATTAAGGAAATGTTTACTTAAAACAAGCCTCTATAACTTGTTAAAAAGTTACTTTTGAGTTAGTTTTGTCTTATTTCAAGTGTACAAAGATATTTGCTTTTTAAACTAGACTAAAAATAAAAATAAAATAAAATGTGTTTTTGCAGTGTAGGCTTCAGTGAAGGCAAAAAAGCTGCATAGGAAACCACAATGAAGGGCAAAATTTCTTCCCTTTCTTTAGTTTTATTAATTTTGTGCACCTGCTTGAATCACAAGATTTTCTGAGTGAATTCATGCAGGATCACTTCACAAGAACACTTCACCAATAATTCACTATACAAAGTTAATTTAACAACCTTCTGTCTTCTTTTTACTTTTATATGTAGGAAAATGCAAGAAAGAGTCAAAAGTAAAGATTTTCACCATCCTGTGAAGTTCACTCTTGCTCTTATTGGACATTTCCAGCCTTTTTTAGATGACTCAAGTTGCTGTTTTGGTGTTTTAACACTTCTAAGCTGCTTGAAATTTCCCCCGTACATTTCTTCCTTCTCCTCCTGTAACTGTTGAGTCAGCTTTTGCTGCCTCTCGCACAAATCACTCTTTGTGTGCTCTTGGCTCTGATCCTAGCGGGGGCTTCGGATAGTTAGACTGTAGGTCCGTCTTTGAGCTTGTTGTCCCTCTGAGTGTTTCAGATGTCAGGCGGCCAAGTTTTAGTTGGATGTGCATGATTTGGTGAGGAAAATAGACAGTGTTTGAAGATCATTCGGGTGGCATTGAGGAGAGGTAAAGACGAGATGGCAATTTGTTGCTAGCTGTTGTGAGAAGATTAAAGTCTTTTTCTTTGGTCTGACAGAAACTCCCTGTCACGCTGTGTGTCTTTACTCGCTTCCTCTTTCAGATGTCTGAGCTTCTCTAAAAAAAGTATAAGTTTGACAAAACGGAAGAGATGTGGAGTCCACTTTTAAATCCCCAAACTCTTGTTTTAAAGTCTTCTTTAAGGACTCTCTGTGACTAAAGCTTAAGGTTATCCTCATACTCAGATGCTTAGCTATAGGTTAAAGATTTTGTCACATAATTGAATAAATTTAAATGTCACAGAAAGAGAACGTGGGTAAATGCAAAAATCAGTTTTCAAATGATGATTTCAAGCCAAGTTAAGTTTATTTTCATAGCATATTTCAGTAACAGGGCTTTTCAAAGAATGATGCACCAATTTATTTTTGGCCGATTGCCTATGACCAATGTTTAAAAGACGTGATCTGCCGATTCATATTTTGGCCAATACAAATTTTTTTTGTCTGAAATGTTGCTAAATATGGCAAGAAAGTGGCTGAGTTGGCATAGGTGACTATTGTTAACTGGAAACATGCAGACCTGACCTGGTGAGCAGGTCTGTCAGTCAAACCTATTACACTGCAGAGCAAGAGAGGACAGTGGATGAATTTTAGACCTTGGCAGAGGCAGATAAGATCGGGGAATAAGATCGGCTTTACATGCAAGTATCGGCCAATCACTGATCTCCTAAAATTAAGGAAATCAACACAGATAAATCGTCAAGCCGATAAATCCTGCAATAAAACCATAAAACAGTGACCCATTATTAAACCAGCAAAAAACATTATGTCAAATGGCTTAATCAAAATCAACAAGCTGTGCGGGCGACAGCAGGAAAAGACAAGGATACAAACCAAACTTATCATTTTATTGTTTTAACGAGGAAAGATGGCGGCGAAGGCTAGCAGCCGTTAATCATAATGACCAGCAGCTGTTAATAATAACGACTGTCAGCCCTCAGTGTAATCGCGGATCTGTATCGACGCTGTTTACAAGGTAAGAAGATTAAAGTTAATTTATTTTATAAGTATGATTAGAAACATATCAAATATTGCATTATGGAGAAGCTATGCGTCTAGCCGTAACCATGGAAACAGTGCTGCGCCGTCATGTAGCCTAGCATGTACGGAAAAAACCAACTGGTTAGCTTCTAGTCTTTTGTGATTTAATGCCGCTCCGGTATAAAGGGAAACGCTGTTTATGACACAGCAACATAAATCATGTGGTGTGAATTCAGGCAAAGCCGGTAATTTGATCAACACGTCAGGAGGAGGGAGGAAATGGGTCAGTTTCTAAGCTAACTGCTTCCAACTTCTGTAAATACTATGAGCCCCAACTAGCTGTGTGTTACGATCACAGACAAATTAGCTCGACTCAAGTAACAGCCACGAATAAACTGGCAAAAACAACTTTGGGAAACAATTTCAGTCCTTCACTTCCGACGTCCATCATGGCCTCGTTCATTGATTTAGTGACGTAGTTATAAGACGTCAACAGAAATGTAAAAGACTCACAGCCAGTTGAAACTCTTGGTGGTTGTTGTTGCGGCTCAACCAATTTAAAGGCAATGCCTTTTTCACATAGGTTGAGGTCTGCTTGGTTTGCTTTTTTCCTTTAGTAGATAGAATAATTTCAAAACTATCTTTTTAACAAAGAATTTTAGTTTTGTGTAGAAGTTCGACTGAAAGCTGGAATAAAAAAGAGGAAAAAAGGTTGTTGTGTAATATATACCTAGTTCCATTTTTGTAGCTGGAACTAGGAACCTGAAACATTTAAAAGTAGCGGAAACAGAATCTCTAAACACCTTTTAGCTTTATGTCATGTAATTCAGGCTATAAGGACTTAGCTGCGGTAAGAGATGACCACAAAGTGATTTTCTGACCACCTGTTGCTCTCACGTTGATGCCTTTCAGACCGTTTGACGTCAGACGTCTTTCCCTCCCCCCTCAACACCATCACATCACAGTAGGAGGGTGAACCGCCTGTGCTTCAACTGACTCATTCTTTTCTTGGACTTTTGTACCTCAGATCTTGTGCAATATTACTAAACATAGACACATGCAGCCAAACTTTGTTGGGATTTTTTTTTTTTTTGTCCCTGTAATATTTATTCTTCTGTCCCATGTATTGTTTGAATTTTTTTACCTCTGCATAGTCCCACGAATGTTTTGCAAAAGGAAGTCAGTGTAGGCGACCTCACAGCTACTCTCTGTCGCTAGTTTCAGCCCTCCATTGTTGTGCCTTTGAATTTAAATGCATGAACTTCCCTCTTCTTGGCTTCTTCTTTGGCTCTGCTCTCCTGCAGTGTTAGCCTGGGTTAATCAGGGTCAGGGATGCAGGATTAGCCTTCTGTGCCTTAGTTTGATTTGGGCAGCCTCACTTGAGCGGAGCTGTTCTCTGCACTTCAGACGGCCACAGTTCAAGGTGAAGCAGCTCCATGCACACCTTGTCTGCACTTCTAAATGTACTTACTGCCCCATCCAGGCATCAGAGCTGAGCTTCTGTGATTAAGTCTGTCGATGTGCCACTGCTTCCTTTTAGACTAACCGCTTCGTAAACAACCTCTGCTGGGCTTTGCTCTACTTTTTTTTTTTTTTTTAAAGAAAACCAGAACTTAGCGTTCAGTTTCTGCTTCTGCTCCCTAATTTGCGCCGCTCTCCTGTCAACGACTGCATGTGGTGTTTGGAGTATTTCTGCTGTTTTAAGCCTCACGCTGTCAGTTGGCTTAACAGTCATAGTGTGTGCAAATGCCTCTCAGACACACTGAAACTTTTTCCAGCACCTACACACTGTCTGTCACTGCAGGTTGAAGTTAGCATATCTAAGAGGAAATAGGCTGAGTTTGAAGCCGTTTGCTTTCAGTTAGAAACATTTTTCCACAATAGGTCACATTTGCAAGAATTTTAAGCTTTCACACCGAGTAAAACGTTTAGTTCTACTCTTTAAGTCAAATAAATTTAGCAAGTTTTAGATTTTGTGTGAGTTTTTGAAAGATAAACTTTCAGTATTAAGTTGTGTTAACTTTTTATAAATTTCCTCAAACCTGTAAGAACTGAATAAACTAGAGTTTTAAGGTTAGCACTTGGAAAAAACTGAAAGAAGGAAAAGACAGGAGTGGGGACTATTTCCCAGAATGCTTAGCGCCATGTTTTTGTATCCTGAGATGGAAGTGTGTTGATCTGACTTTAATGTTTTATTAAGGCAAATGTTTATTTTAATGCTTGATGATAATGTCCTGTTCACACTAAATGTTTATGATCTGATTTAATTGTGATTATTAATAAAATTCATTATCAGATCAGAAATTTTGTTCATGTAATTTGAAACAAGAATTGAAGTTATTCTAAAGTAAAATAAGTAGCTATTTTAACTTGATATTGACTAGGTGAGGGAAGTCTTTTGTTGCACATTGTGAAATAATTATTTGGTTTAAATTGCAGCATTAAGTTAAAACTCACAATTCAAGATGAATGAACTTAAGAACAATGTTTAGACAACTTGTCTCTTGTTGTTAAATCAACTTCATGAACTTGGTTAAAACCAAAACGATTTAATTGTTGACTTAAATTGCATTTTTGAGGCAGCAGTTGGACTTTCATTTTCAAGTTAAACCACCGTCAAATGTTTTACAGTGTGTGGAAAAAAAACAGGTTTCTGTGTTTTTATTTTTGTAAAACCTAAAAGCAGTTGGCAAATGTTAACTTAATTTATAAAGGAAAAAATGTAAAACCCATCATGTCTCGTAGTGAAAATGTTTTTGTCCTCAATAAATCAGGAGTCTCATTTATTAACACTATTTTTGAACAGCTAAGTAAAATTCAAATTACTCATATCAATGTAACGCATTTTCATCTGAGGATGCAAAACATGCTGCTAAGGTTTCTGGGAAATACTGTAGTTCCCACTCCTGTCTTTTTCTGCTTTCAGTTTTTTTAAGTGCTAACCTAAAACATTAATAAAAAGTTTACACAACTTACTGTACTGTAAGTTTATCTTTCGCTAACTCACACATTTAGGCTCAAAATCTAAAAGTTGCAAAATGTATTTGACTTAAAGAGCAGAATATAGTAGACACAACTAAATGCAGCTCAAATGTTTTACAGTGCGACATCACTCATTTATTTTTAGTATAAAACAATAAAACCATAATGTGTGTGGTCTTTTGCAGGGGAAGGTGTGTTTTGATGAAGACCAGCTGGAGCAGGTGTGTGAGTATCCTTCAGAGACCTTCATGCTGACGTTGAGCCCGCTCCCTTATGACCTTGAGAAAAAGGAGAAGGAGGCGCACAAGGACGATGGTGAAGGTGAGGGAGGAGGAGGAGTTGTGTTCAAAAGCACAAAGAGCACAGGGACTGCGACAGCACCTCGCCTGAGAGTGGGTCAGTGTCACCCCCGTCTCCGAAGACATAAAGTTTAATGAATGTTTTCTGCATGTCTTACAGATGTTCTGAGAAACTATCTGTCTGTTTGATTTCATTTATTTTAAAAAGTTGATGTTTTAGTCAAAATAAAGGGTTTTTCTTGGTGAAGCTACAGCTAGAGCACAGGTGTCCAAAGTACGGCCTGGGGGGGCCATTTGTGGCCCTTGATTTGACTTTTGTGGCCCCAATAACTATTTAAAAAAATGATACAAATTTAGAGAGTTTTAATTTGTAATCAGGGTAAAAGACAAATTTGCTGCAGCTTTTATTTTTTATTAAACTTGGCTAAATATATCAAGTGTTTTGAAAGAAGGTGACCCAAATTCTGTTATTATTTCTGAAAATAAAGTTAATCTAACCCAAAAGAAACTGAAAACTAGATGTCTTTCTTTTAATACAGCAAATATGCAGAAAGTACAACAAGGTAATTGTAGGAAAAAAAACAGTACATCTTCGCCAAAAAAACGCATACAGAAATTTTCCTCAAACAATTAGAAAATTTCCAAGTTTCAAAAATCAAACATTTTTGACATTTGAAACTGAATCTATAGTTTTTTTCTATAAAATCTCTGAGATTAATCACTAAATTTCTGAAGTCTTTGGTGGAAATTTACTCCGCCTTTAATTTAATAAAATTTTTATTACGGTATTTACAATGGACGTACTACGCTGTCATAAAAATCCCTTTCAACTTTTGGATCTACAAAAGAAATTCATTTTGAAAAAATAAAAAATATGGGCTACTTTATTTGCTTGATTTTAGGTTAGGATTTTTTATATATATATATCCTGTCGACAATTTTGGCCCATGTGACAAAAAGTTTGGACACCCCTGAGACTGAGATTATAAATCACACTGGAAAAAACAGCAAACAAATGTTTTACAGGCATAAATCCTCACCACTGCCTCATTTATTTGTGCTATCGACCTTTAACCTGAACTGACTTCTCTTGCAATCTGAAAGTTGTGGGTTCGACTCCAGCTTCATGTTTATCCCTGTTTCTAGGCACTTTACCACATTTTGCCTGCTGATCTGCATGTACAGCTCTGAAAAGATCTAAAAGACCACGTAAAATGATCAGTTTCTTTAATTTTACATTTTATAGGTATATGTTTGAGTAAAATTCAAAGTATCGAGTATTGTTCTTTTATTCTATCAACTACTAACATGTCTCTGAAATTCCAAGTAAAATTTGTTTACTTATTTGCAGAAAATGAGAAATGGTCAAAATAAATAAAAAGTGCTTTCAGACCTGAAATAATGGAAAGAAAACAATTTAATATTCATTTAGAAACAACAAAACTAATGTTTTAACTCAGGAAGAGTTCAGACATTGATATTTGGTGGAATAACCAGGAGGTTTTCAATGGGGTTCATTTTTTCCAGACCTGTATGTGTTTAAATACATGTTTGTGAGTGCAATTCGGTGAATGTGGCTGTAATATAAAATGCTTTAAGTTATTAGCAGAAATGCACAACATAAATACAGTTCACTTCCAATAAAACATGCTGCTAAATCATTTGTTGTTTAAAAATAGTTGTGACATATAGTTGTTTTTTGCAGCCACATCCTTATAAATATTCACCAAATTGCATAAAGCCACTGATTTTGTATGACTTTGTAAAATTTGTTTCTGTTGACGGCACCAGTTGCTTTTGCAAGTATTTGGACTTTTTTAGAATGCTAGCTATCATTGTAGTTTTCAGTTTGTTAATTCTTCATATGCTGTTAGTTCCTTCAATGCCTTTGAAAGGTTATTATTCACTATTATAAAATTGTTTGGTAAGAGCATTTAAAGCGAAAATATAACCAAGTTAATTTTCATCAGCATAGTTGGAATCTGCTTGCTAAAACTCTAAGGAAATTGTTTTTGCTATTAAAGGTCTCAGCCTCTTTAATTTAGTTTTAATGCTCCTCCCTACACTATATTTCTTATCATTTAGAGTTTTTACTTATTCAGAAAAATTGTTTATAAGTGACTCAAAACATCTTCCTAGATTAACCTACCTTTGACATGCTATGTAGCATTGTAGCTATCTGTTCACCAAAGATCTGAGAGAAACACTGTTGCCCCAAAAGGTCAAAACAATGTTTTAATCCCTCTTTATTACAGTTTATTAACCCTCAGATAACTTCCCTTTTATTTTTATAATCATCGTTTTAACTGGGTAAAAATATATCTCAAGTGAATTTTACTTTAATATGCTAGTTAGCATTGTAGCAATGTTTTTCCCAAAATTTTCAGAGGAATGCTACATTACCAAAGCTCTCACCATCGTTTTAAGTTTTATTTTATGTGCCTGTCTGTACCTGATTTTATTACTTTTAGTTTTTAAGTAGTATAATTATCTACTCATATTATCAAGCTAACATGACTTCCTTTAGCATGCTAGTTAGCATCAGAGTTTTATTAACATCTGTTTTATTACCTTCCTGAATGTTTTTGCTGTTATTTAAACTCCTCTGACATTTGAATGGTTTGTTGTGAAGGAGAAAATACAGATCATTGAGATCTTATTTTCTAAATAAATAATGTAAACATTGTAAATAAACAGGTGAGCAATGTGGGCAAGCTCATTACAAAGAAGAGTTAAACTACACCTGTATGTTCCTGTAGACACAATTGGTAATTTATTAATAAGGAGTAATCCATTTTAAAATCTAATTGTATTCAAAACGTAAATATCTATTAAAGATTCACTTTAATTTCCTTTCATCTCTGTCTTCCAGATGAGTCTTGCCCTCGGTAGAAGCCAATCATCTTCACCAAAATTGCCCATGTGATGAGATCATCGACATTTTATCAAAAAAATCATATAATTTTTTATCCTTTGTTGATTTATTGGTGTGTTGTATTCATTTTGGCATCTTTGCTTAATGTAGAATCAGTTCATTTAGGTTGAAGCACATGGTTGTTTACTGTGGGAACATTTATTTTAAGGGACAGCTGTGAATGTTAAGGCACGGTACATATGTAAAAAGATAAAAATAAAAACTCAGGTGTGCATTTCTGAGTGATGACGATCACTTATCTATGCAATAAGAACAAATAAAAAACAGATTTTATTTTCCAGGTGATATATTTTATAGTTTCTTCTATATTTGTTTTTTAAATGTTAGTTTGCTATGAAAAAAATAGACTTGAAGTGGTTTTTATGTCATCTGGATTTATGTGCCTGCTGGATTAGCTCATACAGATGACTTTAAGATTAATGTATTGTAATCTGATAGTTTGAAGCCTGTTTAATAAACCTCCTTTCACTGGGTTTTGGTGCAATGTGTGATATGAATATAGACTCTGTTAAAGGTTTTATTTTGGTGTTTTTATTGTGAATGGGACCTGAATGGATGTCAGTGACAGGAAGATTTTTGTTTCAACCCAGACACCAGATGCACTTCAGCTGATTTTGGATTTTTATTTTGCTTATTTAACCTAAATATTTCAATTGGTGCAGATTATGCGCATGTGATGGTTTTCCTCCGATGGTTAAGGAAGCTGGCTTCAAAACAGAAAAAGCTAATAAATTGTTATAAAACAGTTTATGGCCTGTTTTTTGTTCTTGTGGTTAAATAAATGTTTCTTAGCTGTTTCTGTTTTGAGTCAAAATTAAATTACTTTTCCCAGATGTATTTTAGTTCTGGTTCTCTTTGAAAATATTGCAAAATTTAGAAATTATGAAACTGAAAACTATTTTAATGTCTTTGGCTCTTATGTTTGTCAACAGATGTCCCACAGTGTTATTTTCTATTTTTTTCCCCAAATGTAGTTAATTTATTCCACTACTGTAAAATATATACAGTTAATAAAAACAAACAAAATTGAAACCCAAATAAAAAGATTTTTGTAATAACAAGGTCCTCTCAATAACCTCAAACCAAATAATTCTAGTATTTTTAAGAATAAGTTTCCATTTAGTATTACATTGGACTATTTTTTAATTACCCTTTTACTCAAATCTAGAAATACTAAAATCGAAATATGTGATTATTTAAACTAATCCTTAAATAAACTGCATGAAATGAATGAATGATTTAATTAATTCTATCATATACAAAAAATTAAATGGGAAAATTTGTTAACATTTAATTCACTTTTATGTCAGAAGAAATTATGTCAGTTTAATCGTTTACTGGTCTGCAGTTACAGAAAGTAATTACCCATTTTTACTTTAACATGTTGGTTTCACCATTTAAAATAAATCAGATGTCACTTTCACAAGCTATAATGGACAGTGGCACAGGAAGTATGAAATAATTACATAAATACTACAAGAATTACAGATTATCTAAATTTAAGTGCGTTTTAAGGACATAATGGTGTTTTATGGACAAAAATGACAATAATTCATATGAGTAACAGAAAAAAACAAAATCAGGCAATAAAATTTTTCAAAATTTGTTTCTTTTAACAGAAAAACTTATTAACTTTAACAAAAACTGCAGGTGTGTTTGTTTTTCTTTCAGTGGGAAGAGAAACGTGAAAATTTACCCAAGTAAGAGTAATGATACTTTATATAAAGTTACTCAAGTATAGTATAGCGCAGTAAAAATAATCCTAAAAGCACATTTATTCATATAGTTACTGAAGTACATGTAACTGGGTAAATGTAACTAGTTACAACCCATTTCCGCTCATTAGTGTTTTTACAACGTCTTTGTTTATGTTTACGGATCATCACATGCTGTTTACTAGAGTTGGGGGCGCAACAGCGGCACCCTTTGCCCAGACACGGTACTGCACCCTGCTTTCGCGGGTCGGTCACGTAGCTGTTTACGGAAACGTTTTTACGTCAGCACGTGTGTGGCGGCGGCGGCGTCAGGCAGCAGTTATCTCCTAGCTTCTGTGCACTACGTGAGGCTCCGCATGCTCGCTGCCAGAGGGAACAACCACCGGAGAGAAGAGGCGGAGGGGGGACCGCGTTGTTTTCCGCCCTGAAAAATCTACTTTTCTCAGAAAGTTGCGCGTCGAGCGATGAGGGCCGCCGTGTGTCTCCATGGCGGAGAAGTAGGAGGCGGTCAGGGCTTCATTTTGGCGATCTGACGCTGCGCAGTCTGAGCTATAAGCGTCTGTGGACGTAAAGGAGAAGGTGCCTTTTTGTGGCCACGCATGCTCCACAGAGTGGGGAGCTGAGCCTAGGAAATATGATTTTCAAGAATATTCACCCGAGAACTTGCAGAGCGTGGCTGTCTTTGGTGAGTCTTTTGTTTTGTCGAGTTGTTTTCATGCTGTTTCTGTTCACCTTCTCGCCTCGCAGAGGGACAAAAAGGGAAAGAAATGGAGTATTTTTATCAACAACATTGCTGGATGTAGTTTCCACTGTCACATCTGGTGCATTTCCTTCAGTGGCGCGATTTAATTGCCTCTGGTCAAACTCCAGTGGAAGACAAACAGAAAAACACGCTTCCCTCTTCTTTTGTGCAGGTTTCCCCGTGTTTCTACTCCACGGTGCCCCCGCAGCCGGTTCCCCCGCTGACCCAGACCCTGCAGGGCTATCTGAGGGCCCTGGAGCCCCTCCTGCCCCCGGAGGAGCTCAACCACACCCGCAGGATGGTGCAGGAGTTCGGGAGGCCCGGAGGTTTGGGACAGCAGCTGCAGGAGGGGCTGGAGAGGAGAGCCAGGCTCACCAAGAACTGGGTGTGTGAAGCAGACACATGCTGGAGCTGGAAATGGGCGGATGCATCACTGCTGTTGGTTAAAAGCAAAACAGACACGGTCCAAAATACATGTAAAACGCATAAGAAACATCTTTGGATATAGTTAAACGAGTTAAAGACACAGAAATAAACTAAATTACCCAAATAATAACTATGACGTGCTCACAAGAACTAAAAGAGCAATTGAAGTCATCTGGTGACAGTTACACATTCAGTGTCATTCTGTAAATATTTTGCCCAATTTTCTAGAATCTATATGTAATTTTAGGTAGAAATAAAGGAGTAAATTTACACCAAAACACTCCAAATTTTTTAGATTAATCACAAAAATTTCTAGAACTAACATGGAAATTTCTGAATGTGAAAAGTCAATAATTTGCTGGATGAAATTTTTTGACTTTTGAAGCTCAGAAATTTTCTTATTTATTTTTCCTAGAATTTTTTCTCTTATTAATCTAAAAATATTTGAGTTTTTTTCCTTGCAAATTTTAGACACTTCAAACTCATATGTTTTGCTTTTATTTTTTCTAGAAAATTTACAAGGTTAATTTAAAAATATTTGATTTTTTTTTCTAGCAAATTTTAAAACTCAGAAATTTCCATGTTTTTCAAGAAAAAAAATATTAGATTTCTTTATTTAGCACATTTTGTAGCAATCGTTTTCCTGAAATTTTCAGAGGAATGCTTTAGTACCAAAACTCTCAGCATCTTTTTAAATTTTATGTTATTACTTTTAGTTTTTAAGTAGTATAAATATCTACTAATACATATTTAATACATCTAATTAAATAAGTTGAATATCTAATAAAGTATATTGCATTAATATTTAAACATTCATTCAATGCTACTTAAACAAAATTGTGAAGTGAAATATTAATGTCTATTTAACTTTTGGTGTCCAATGAAAGAGAAAACAATAAATTATAGTAGATAGTTGCATAAAAATAGATAAAAGAAGACATAGCTATTTAAATATAAACCTTTATTGTTGTAGATAATAAAATAAAATTTTAAAATACAGTTGATGTATAAAATTAAGCAAGTGTACAGTAATACCAACAAAACCAAGCGAATATTTATAAAAATAGTAATTTTAAAGATTTAAACCAGTAAAATGTGTCAATATAAACTTTGTATTTATAAAATAAATAATTTAAGGTTTAAAAAAATCAAACAATTTAATGTCTGGATGGATGTTAAGTAAATTAAAGTAATTAAATATGCAATTAAAATAGTTGCATACATTTAAGGAATCAAATTAATGTATTAATTCTGCATTAATGTAGATATATTGTATTCATGCTTTTAGCGGACTATTTTTTTGGTTTAAAATTCAATGTACTTCAGTTATTTTTGCTGAAAGTAGTGAAAAATTTATATAAAATGATAAAAAGTTCGAACTTTTTTTGTCGACCTGTGCGTGGTCCTTCCAGGTCTCAGACCTGTGGGTCCAGTGGGCGTACCTGGAGAGCAGGCAGCCCCTGGCGGTCCACTCCAACCCGGCCATCTCTCTGCCCCGCAGGGACTACAACGACTGGAGGAGCCAGCTGCTGTGAGTTCAGAAACGGATCGCTACACTGTGATTTTCCTACAGTTTGACCCATAATGAGCCGTTAGAAACACGTCTGAAGAAACTGTTTACTTGTGGCGTTCAGACGTCCTTATCTGTGTTTGGTAGTCGAGCCGTTTGCTTTGTTTTCTGCTGGACAAAAGTCAGATAGTGGAGGCGTCACTTATCAGGAGAGGATGCTTTCTGTATGATAAAAGTCAAACAGAAGAACCAAAAAACACTTTTCCTAAACTATTTATTTTATCTCATAGATTGCATTGTTTTTATATGTTATGGTTAAACCAGGGGTGTCCTGTTTGCCCTCTGGATGGAGCAAATTTGTGATTAAATTGAGATTTTTATAGAGAAATAAAATGTTCTTATGCTTATTTATTTAGATACAAGACAACAATATTTATTTTATTAATATTTCTGTTGTTTTTCGTGACATTTTGCTGAAACCAGCAAGCAAACGCTGGTTTTTTGAAAACAAGGCTAATAAACCCCTAAAAAGCTTTGGAAAATATTTACCTGTCGTTTAATACATCAACTGTGCAAGGCTCTGTTTGTATGTAAATTATTGTATCAACAATGATTTACAGATTGCTTTGCTTAATTAGATTTGATTTATAATGCTTTTTATGGTTTTATTAAAATAGTTTATTTAGCATAACATTGAAGAGATAAAACAACAAATGTCTTCAGAAATAAAACTTTTAATTTTTAATAATAAAAAAAATTTAGTGCTCAAATTATCTCTACTTAACAGTTTTGGCACTAATGACAAAAAGTTTGGGCACCATTAAACCCCATAAATCACATGTCAAACTCAAGGTCCGGGGGCCAAATCTGGCCCACTGTAGCTTTTTATGTGGCCCTCCAGACTCCAAATTACATCAAGTCCCTCCAGTTTCTCACAAATCTGTAAAATTCACACAAAATCAACAAATCCCCAAATTTTTTCAGATTTTTACTGCTAATTATTTTTCTCTAAATTGGCAAAAACATTGAGTTGAAGTGACGGCTTCTTCAGCCTTCCTGGATGTCAAGGTATAGTCCGTTAGCGATGCAGCGATTTATAGAAAGACACATTTAACTTCACATATCGTAAAAACTCCTTACAAATATTTCTTAATTAGCATCACAAAATCTGTGATTTTAATTACAGAAAAACACAAAAACAATCATAAGATCCTGGATGACTGATCAGTGAGAAAATATGTTCAATATTATTTAATTTTAAGAAACACTTAGTGAATGCTAATACAGCTGTTTATTGATAATTTAACAGTTTTAAGGGTTTTATCAACACATTCTGGTACAATCGGCCCTTTAAGAACATTCAGATTTTTGATATGGCCCAACATGAAAAACAGTTTTCAGCCCTGATTTAAATCTACAACATAATGGCAATAATATATTCCTTTCTTCACAGGTTTGCATCTAAATTGATAGCAGCTGTTTTGGACTTCAGAGCCAAAATGAACAGGTGGGTTTTACCTTTTATAAAAACTCAGTGAAGACTCTGACACATTGGAGTGATTCCTCCCTGGAGTGATTCCTCCCTGGAGTGATTCCTCTTGCTCTGCTCTCGTGCTGCAGGCGTCATTTTGCCCTCTTGTTGTTGCCGTCTTATGTTTCACCCAGCTGCCGTCGCTGTGTGTTTGGCTGCCGTTTGACGTTAATCTGTAGCTAAATTTACTTGGAGTGACTGTAAGAGTATCTGCAGCTGATCTCAAACCTCAGTGGATTACAGGAGCAACCTGTTTACCTCCTGATATACATTAGTTATAGAAAGGATTTATTAATAGAATATATTTTTATTGTAGTTTAATGATTTTTTTTTTGTTGCTTTATTCTACATGGACTGGTGACAATACCTTAAATTCATCATATCTTTTATTATTTGAAGTGAGAACTTCCATATAAGAATTTTGTTTCATCATTGTCAGGAGAGTTTTCAATTTTTGATGTTAAATTTAAAAACATATTTGGTATTTTTGCTATTTTCTCCACTTTTTGTCCCACTAAAACATCAGTAAAATTGAAAATATGATTAAATCCAGCTACTGTGTGCAGTTTAGTTACATAAATCACTTTTTTAAAGTAATTTAAAAGTTACTTAAAACTTTAACATTTCTTAAAAAAATTAAAAGTTAGGGTCTGAAATAGGAGCCAATTGTTTTTCAAGAACAATGTTTGTGTTTGTGGCGATATGAATGCAGTTCCATTCAGTCACAGTTATATTATTACCTAAAAAATAAGTAATAAATTGTTTTTTAAATAATAAACTTTATCATTTTAATAATAGTATCACAAAATGTTGCGATAAAATTCAAAGTCCAGCCCTATCTGGAGGACATCAGGATATATATCTTCTATAAGTCAGTTGTTGAGAGTTTCATATTTTCTGCCAACATCAGAACCAGAGACTTAAAAACTTCAACAAGCTGATTAAGAAGGTTTATCAGGTTCTGGTTCTGTTCTGGGACGACTATGGATCCTCTGGAGATGATGATGCAAAGAAGAATTTTACAAAAAATCAAGAAAATTATGGACAGTCCTCTTTATTAGATTTTCTTCAGTCAGAGGCTTCTTTAAATTCCCTGTAACACAGACTGCTACAGGAGATCCACAGCCATCAGCATCTACAATAACTCTTTGAAGAATTTTGAATTAACATTTAATTTGTGATGAGATATATTTAATTTTGAAAAACTTTGTTGCGTTTTTGTTACCTCAAGCCTTTGAGCCCAATACCTAAAAAATAACCTTTTCATCAATATTAAGGAATTATTGACGTAAAACAAGCTCCTGTTTCTAAGAAATAAGTTAACAAAGTCAACTCATTTCTTGTAAGTTACCTTTTCTTTATTTCAAGTGTACTTTTCACTAGAAACTAGACCAATCTGGCAGTAGCTAAGTGAACTCTAAGCCTCTATTTTCATTGTGATAAATGCAGGGTTCGTCTCCAAACCGACGCAGTAGGTTCTTGTGTCTCGTTCTTTCTCCTGAACTGGTTTCTGATGTTTTTTCTGAAAGCGGTGGGAATCCTGACAGCTACTTGTGTTTGTCTCAGTGGGCAGCTGCCAGTGGAGTACATGCGAGGGAAGCCTCTGTGCATGGAGCTGTACCCGCTCCTCTTCTCCTCCAGCAGGATTCCCGGACCCAAACACGACTACGTCGCTCACTACAGCAACTCCCGACGCTCGCCGACCCACATCACTGTGGTCAGGAACTACCAGGTGGGCAGAGCTGGGGAGTAACTACAATTACTTACTCAATTACAGTTGAAAAAAAAATCACTTAAAAAAAAATCACTTATAGGAGTGTTTTTGTTACTCTGTAATTTTTACTTGAGTAATTTTACTAAGTATCGCTGCTCTTACTTGAATAAATTTCTGGATTCTTTATCAACTGAATGGAAAAACAAACAAGTTTTAACCAAAACTTCACCATAAACAGACACAAACCTGCAGTTTTTGTTTAATTGTTTTACTGCAAAAACTGCAAATCTTACCAAGTATATTTAGTTTATTTTGTAGTTCAAATATCTTAGTACACTTGAAATAAAACTAACTTAGAAATAACTTTAGCCAGATATAAAAGCTTGCTTTAAGTGAATAATTACTTAATACTGATGAAAAAGTGATAGCTACTTTTAACAAGACATTTTCCCCATGTTATAATCTGCCAAACGAACTAGTATTTTTTATCAATATAAAGGAATTATTTACTTAAAATAATTAAAATAAAAAATATTAAAATAAATAATAAAACTAAAAAGTGCTTTTGAATTTGAAAATAAGCTTTTATACCTTGCTGATAAGTTACTTAGTAAGTTAGTTTTGTCTTAGTTCAAGTGTAGAAACTAGACTTAAAATACTTAAGACTGTTTTTGCAGTGTTATAGAAAGAAACTGATTTGGAAAGAATTTATTTTTGTCTTATTTTGTTACCTTTTCTTTTAATAAATTGTCATTTTGGTCCTTTAAATGCCAAAATGTCCTCATAACTTTATATTTTGGTCCGTCTGATGTAATTTTTAAATATTAAATGATTGATAATTTAATCAGTTACTCAATACTTGAGTAGACTTTTTACCAAATACTTTTTTTACTCATACTTGTGTAATTTCTTGGATAAATACTTTAACTTGAGTAAAAGTATGTTGAAGCAGTTGGGAGGCGTCTCTATTTTTAACTCGGTATCGGTTTTCATCCACAGCTCTGAGGTCATGACCTGATTTTATTGCTACCTGTTTGGTTTCACTCCTGAAAAGGTAGATTTTGTGTTTTTGGCTCAGATGGATGAGAAATAACTCTGATGACCCAGAGAGGAAGGAATGTGTTACTTCCTGTTCAGGAGTTTAAAAGTCTTGATGACCTTTTGTGACAAAGGAGAAACTCAACACAGCATGCGATTCTTCTGATGTTTAAAATAAGTCCAGACTTATTTTAAACATCAGAGGTGAAGGCTGAAATCCCAACTTCTCATGTGAAATGTTTTTATCCAGAAGGTGCAGAGACTTGGACCCGGCCAGAACATTTCATCATTTTGGCTGACCTTTACACAAAGTGCTTCACTGTCCAGTAACTCTTTGCCAATCTGGCTTTAGTTTAACGAACTCTGTGTCTCTGTCGACTGCAGAGAACAAAATTTATCACAGTTTTTTTTCTATGTTCATGGAGCGACAAAGATCAACTTCCAAACCCACCACAAAGGTCAGAGGTGAAGGTGCCTTTCAGATTAAGAGTAGCTTCCTAATCAGCATGAATATCCTGTTAATGAAGTTTGTTTTGAGATCATAGGCCTGTTAAACCAGCAAATTTTGCTGGATGATAAATTGTTCTGGGAGTTATTGCTATAAAAAAATACTATTATACCATTACCATATTATGGTAATGGTACAATAATGCAACCATTGATTATTCTGATGATTAATTGATTAATCGGATACAAAAATTGGCACATTCCAGATTTTTCTTGTAATCGCAAAAGTGTTTTTATACAATATCATAAATGCATCAAGAGATGCAAATAGGCAAATAACTCCATTCTATTTTTTTTTTTAGTAAGAAAAGAAACATTTTGTTGTCTAAAATGAAATAACATGGTATTTGTACCATGTGAATATAAAGAATAGAATAAAAAAAATGCCACTTGAGGAGTTTTTGGTAGAACATATTTACAGACAAAGGTGTTTTTATTTTAAATTCAGAACATATACCTACATATTTTTGTACAAATTACTGTTGTGAATATGTTGGGGGGGTTTCAACAATTGACCTTTTATGCATTAATATACTTTAGCCTACATTAATTGCTTACTAAATCAATTAATTTGATTAAGCAGATTAATCCTTTCAGCCCTAAAAGTAAGGACGCCATCTCAAAGATAAGTAAACTTTAATTAAACATTTAACAATGGAACTGGAAGACATGTTAAATATCCAAACTAAATGAACAAAACAGCAAATAAAATAGATACTGTAAACAAAATTTCTCTTTAAAACAGCCATTGTACACTGCATACAGCGGCAAAACAAGCTGACCAATTGCACCAGAGGTCAGTTGGGTTGCTAGGTTACGGGGCTGGGCCTGGCTCGAGTTGCTAGGTAACGGGGCTGGGCCTGGCTCAAGTTGCTAGGTAACGGGGCTGGGCCTGGCTCGAGTTGCTAGGTAATGGGGCTGGGCCTGGCTCGAGTTGCTAGGTAACGGTCCAGTTCCCAGTTTGGAGGTTTTTGAAACTCATTTAACAAACACTAAAAAACATGAACTTCCTGCCTAAAACAGCTGGGTGTTTGTTTTGTTTGTTTTTGTAAGTGCTTGGCCTGTTTTTAGAAACAGTTGAGACTCAAATGAAAGTACAAAAACATGATGAGCGCCCTTTAATACAGCAAAATCCTTAATAAATTAAAGGGTTTTGAAAAACTTTTTGATAATCTCAACAGTTCTGTATTGACGAGGAATGATTTAAATAATTAAAAAAGATTTAAATAAAAAAGAAAAATCCAATAATTGTTGACTTAATCACTAAACATGGTGAGTCTATGTGATTTAACCGTTCATTTCCTGGTTCTAGTTCTTCCAGCTGGAGGTTTACAATAGCGACGGCTCGCGGATGACCGAGAGTCAGATTCACAGTCAGCTGCACAGAATCAGGTCTCAGTCCTGGAAGACGGACAAGGAGCCCATGGGCATCCTGACCAGCGAGCACCGCCACACCTGGGGCGAGGCG
Source organism: Alfaro cultratus (assembly GCA_903066825.1). Lineage (NCBI taxonomy): Eukaryota > Metazoa > Chordata > Actinopteri > Cyprinodontiformes > Poeciliidae > Alfaro > Alfaro cultratus. The sequence goes on from CAEFZX010008488.1 coordinate 24,460, forward strand.
TACAACCGCCTGCTGAAAGGTTCGACCGCATATTTACACACTTTCCAAACAGTTCAGTGGTACTTCATTCTCAGTCAAAGGTAATCAAGGCTGTGGTTTCAAGTTGGACCACAAGAGATTATCGTATTTTTTGGATTATAAGCCGTTACGTTTTCCCCATGTTTTGAACTATGCGGCTTGTAGCTCGGTGTGGCTTTTCTGTGGAGTTTGCTTCAACCAGCAGGGGGGGCTCTTTAGCAGGAATTGAATCATTGCAAGTCAAAATTGGAAATCAGAGAAGAAAGTGCTGATTTTCATTTAGAACAAGCACAGGCTAGCAGCAGGCACGACTGAGAAATGTTTTCAAACTCATTCCTCCTCATCATGGAAACAACACAAAGAAGTTCATATGATGCCACTTTTAAGTTGAAGGCTATCGATCTGGCAGTTATGCTGCTTGTAAGCTTGGCGTGAACGAATCCATGCTAGCTGTTACTGTAGTTTCCAGTGGCTTTTTCTGAATATCAAGAGTTCTTGTTTTTGTTTTTTGCTGAGCACAGACTTTCAAATTATGCAATCCTTAGAACTACTGCAATACTCTTTTCAGTCTGAATAGGTTTTAATTTTTGCTGCGGCTCCTGCTTCATAAGCTAGAACTGACTAATAACTACAGCAACTATTTTATCTACATATTATTGTTGATGATGTATGTAGATATTCAGGAAGAACAATTATTGATGAATGTATTGCCTTATTGATCATTTTGTCGGTAACATTTATTAATCTGCATGCAAAAACCAATGTTTTCATGTTAAGATTAATGTTAGCATGCTAATGTTAGCTTCCATTGCTAATTATTGGGACTGCAGATGCAGTAGCTTTCTTCAGTTTTTATTCTGATTGAGAGAGATTTTATTTGCAGCCATGCAGTTATTTTTAATCAAAATTCTCACCCTGGTAGTTTTTGTTCATCTTCATCTGATTAAGCCTCCTGCTGTTTAAAAGTAGAAACCAATTTAATACTAATACACATCTTGATGTTTTAAACATGCAGATTGAATAAATGTAAAAAAAATTCTTGAATATTTTCTGTTTCTTTTTTTCTTTTGTAGACAAACTGAACCAGGAGTCGGTGCAGATGATTGAGACGGGTCTTTTCTCGCTGTGCTTGGATTCTCCCGTCATGAGAATATCGGATGAGAAGTATGTGCACACGCTCACATTCTCGGGTGTTTCTGTGTTTGCTGAACTTGTTGCGTAATTGTCTCTGCAGATATGATTGTGTCGTGTGTTGACATTTGTTGCAGCGAGCAATTGTCTTTTCCTGCATTGAACTGAAACTTCAGATTGTGAAACTCTGCGCTGTTTGCGTCACAGATCCTTAAGAATAATGTTGTTTTTTTTTTTTTTTATTTGAGTCTCATGCTTTTGGTTTTTATCTTGCAGGTACGCCAGCCGTAAAGCTGCTCAGATTCTACATGGAGGCGGGACGTACTCCAACAGCGGCAACCGTTGGTTTGACAAAACACTGCAGGTGGGTCTGATCACCAATAATGGAGCCACTGATTGTATTTGTATTTGACTCTGACCTGTGTTTGTTTAAACAGTTTGTGGTGGGCGAGGACGGATCATGGGGCCTCCTGTACGAACAGGCCACAGCCGAGGGCCCGCCCATAGCCAACCTGCTGCACCATATAGAGGAGTACTGGTGAGATAAAACTGTCTGGTAAAACTCCTACTACAACAAATACTACCATACTGGATGAGCACCAGTTGCTGGGATTGCTGGACAAGCTTGTACCCGAATGAAACGTCCTCAATAACAATAATCTGGTATAAACAAGGTTTGAAAATGACTAAATCTTACTTTTAAACGGGTGCTTGATATCCTTAAAAATGCTTGAATTTAAATAGTGTAAGTTTCAAAGTTTGTAAACTACACAGCTTTGTAATAAAGTACAATCTAGCATTTGATTAAAACCAGTTTGGAAAACAATCCTTTGTGATTTATTGTGTAACTGGAAAAAGTTTCTGTTATTAAAATTGTGGGATTTATTTGAGTGTTTTGTTCTCAGACCAGTCAGGTGAGCTGGGTGTGTCTGAGTCATTTCAAAACATAAGTTTTGTTATATTTTTAGTTCACCTGGTCCCAGCAATGTAGAATCCTACAAGATATTATTATAATAACAGTAATAAATTCATATAATAGTGGATTAAAACCATTGTTTTTAGTTAATTTGTGTTGTTTGATCAAAAGTTTGAAAACTTTATTTAATTTTCCTTTGGGATCAATAAAGTATTTTTGAATTTGAGTTTGAATTTAATTAAAAATGATTGAAAAATGTTCATAACAGTCGTAAACATTTATGAAGAATCCTTCATGTTCATGTTTTATGCCACATCCCTTCCAATAAAGTGTTGTCAATATTTTCTGCTCATGAATATTTTTCTGTTTGTTGGCAGTGAGAAGCCCGACCCAAAGAGAGCGCCGCTCATTCCTCTGCCGATGCCCAAGAAGCTCTACTTCCACATCGACCGCGACATCAAGAGGGACATCGAGCAGGCCAAGCAGAACCTCGACATGTGAGCTCGTTTTTTTGACCCGCCCAGGTCCAACTTCCTCCTGCTGGATTCAGCAAATCTGGAGAGTAAAACGAAATGAGTCGATGTTTTCCTGACCACAGATTAAACTCAGAACCTTCATGTTGAGCTGCATATTTTCAGAGCGATCATAAATCGTTCGTCTGCTCACTGCAGTGAGGAGCGAAAGTTTTATTTTCCTGCTGGATGAAAGAACATGACAGATATTTCCTCTGTTTGCTTCATCTGAGCTTTAAATCAGCATAAATGTTATGAAAAACCTTTTTAGCACATTTGAAATTCATTTTTTTGGCTCTGAACTGACAGATCAGTTCAGAGCTAAACATTAGATGGAATTTTTTTTTTTTTAATTCTTGGGATTTTCACAGATAAAGGGGAAAAATATGTTGATTCTTTTAGCAGCTCAGCCCAAAACCTTGTTTTAGCATCAAAATTAACCATTAACAAGTAGAAAAATGGCAAATATGACTAAAAAATAAACACAAGAAGTTAAACTTTAAACATAGAATGCATAAAATGCTATAATAAAACCAAAACATAAATTATGAGAGCAGGGATTATAAAATGTGGATTAAAATCTAATTTGATCAATCCAAACATGTTTACTTGTTAAACAATAATTTGGTTTTATTTCTTGAAGCTTTTTGATAGTAATTTAAATTTTATATTATTAAATATAATGTTTAATAATATGTCATTTAATATGATTTATTTTAATTTAATAATAACATATTATTATTATTATTATTCATTTAATAATATTATTATTAAATATTTTAATATTGCAAAAATATTTTTTTGCAATATTTTTCATATTTTTGCTGCTTAATTTCCCTTTGGGATTAATAAACTTTTTATTTATTTATTTAATTGAATTCAGGGCTCTTATGGAATTTGATTCAAATATTTTTCCAGTTCTGGACAAGAATGGGAAAAGATATCCAAATATTATATTTTAAATATATTTGTATTTCCAGATATATACACTGTCACTCAGAGGTATTCAGACGACTGCTGCATCAATAGTTACTGCAAATTCGCAGTGAAATTAAGAATATTTGATTATTTGTAAACCTGGAAGTTGTGTGTTTTGTTCCTTTTGTAACCAGATAAAATGATCAGATTATAATCCTGTAGAAGTTGTGATTAACTTATCGTTTATATTCTTTCAGCCTGATCAACGACCTCGACGTCCACGTCTTCAACTTCAAAAGGTTCGGCAAAGAGCTTCCTAAGATGCACAACTTGAGTCCAAACTCCTTCATCCAGGTGGCTCTGCAGCTGTCCTACTACAGGTCGGTACCAGGACCACAATAAAAATACCATCACATATTAAAAAGCTTCTGATTTAAAACAAAAGTCTTATTAGTACCTGTTGGAGGTTTGTAGCAGCACCAAATGTAAGACCTAACCAGAACCTGCTGCAGATGAGCTGCATAACCACCAGAGGGCGATCTGCTGGGATATTGGCACTAAATACAAAAACACTTGGCAAGATTTTGTGTTTTACATTTTATGTAGAATACTATCACATTAATAACACAAATCAATGATACTGAAACTGTCTTTTTCAGTTCATTTGTATTGTGTTTATCTTCAAGGTTTGGTGCTGGAAAAGTTTGAAAACTTGCCTTGAAAATGCTTGAAAAGTTCTTGAATTCCTCTGTGCGAACGCTGCGGTGTGTTTACCGTCTGTGACGTTTTCCTGCAGAGTTCACAGCGAGGTTTGTCCTGCCTGCGACATCGCTTCACAGAGGATGTTCAGAGGAGGACGGACCGAGTTCATCCGCTCGCCCACAAACCAGGCGCTCAAGTTCATCCTGGCCTTCGACGATCGGACCGTATCGGTGAGGAAAGGTTTGCTGTAACTCGTCCGCGTCTTTCTGATTCTTTAGCTTTGACCCTTCATGTCTCTTCGCAGAGAGAAGCGAAGCTGGAGCTGCTCAGAGAAGCAGTGGATGCGTACTCAGAGCTGACCGCGCAGGTAAATGCCTCAAGAAGCTGCTTTCCTCAGCTGCTTACGTGATCTGGAGTCTCATTTTTCTCCTGGTGCTGCTCAGGCTCTGAGAGGACACGGCATCGACCGCCACCTGCTGGGACTCAAGCTGCAGGCCATCGAGGAAGGACTCAGCATTCCCAAAATCTTCATGGACACGGCTTACGGCCTGGCCACGCACTGGAAGCTGCGGACAGGACAGGTCTGTTCTCACACAGCTGGAAGACGTTTGTAGATTTAAATGTTTTCATTTTATTCAGCATGTGTTTGTGGTATTTTTATTTCTTGCTCGTTCGTTTGGGAAAAATTCAGCTTCAAGGATGTTTAATTTACCATCAGTCACATTTTTTTCTGGATTTCCTATTTTTTTATTTATTATTTGTAATGACTGTTTAGTCACATTTATTACGACGGCATATTAGGGCCACTGTTGATAGAAAAAACGGAGCAAATTTCCACCAAAAAACTCAGAAATTTTAGATTAATCTCAGAAATACATTTTCTAGAAAAAACGTGGAAATTTACTAGCTTGAAAAGTTGAAAATTTGCTTGAAAAATCTGAAAATTTTTCAAGTTTTTACTAGAAAATTTCTAAGATTAATCTAAAAATTTCTTATTTTATTTCTGGCAATTTTTTTGACTTTTGAAACTCAGAAATTTCCTAGTTTTTTTCTAGAAAATGAATTTCTGAGATTAATATAAAATGTTCTTGTTCCTAGAAAATTTCTGATATTTTTTGATAAAAATTTACCCTTTTTTCTTGTATCTACAGTGGCTTCAATATGTCTGGTTACATTTTTTCTCAGAACATTTTCAGTGTTATTAAATTCTCCTGTTTTCTATCTGTATCTGAGTCACTCTATTATTTATACCTTTAATCAAGGAACTACAGCTGTATCTTACTGAGATCAGTAATCGGCGATCAGCAGAAAACAGCAATCGGTTCAGGCCTAGAAATTACTGCTGTAAACATCTCACTCTTTTTGAAATAAATCCATGTATTATGAGTTATGCTGGTATTGAGCAGGATTAGGTAAATGTAGTTGATTTAGGTTAATATGCTCACTTTTAAAGATAACATTTGACAACAAATACAGATTTTGATGTGATGGAAGATGTTTTAAATTTATTTCGAGAACTAATCCTCACGTTTTGTTTTGTGTCTGCAGGTTCCCACCAACACCGACAGCGTGATGTGTTTCGGGCCGCTCGTTCCCGACGGTTACGCCGTGTGCTACAACCCGCAGGGAGACCACGTCCACTTCGCTGTCACTGCCTTCAACTGCTGCGAGGAGACCAACGCAGAGACAATGGCTTGCACTCTGAAGGAAACTCTGTGCGACCTGCAGGAACTGCTGCAGCCTACCGTGTAGAGCTGCTGCAGCCGCCTACCGTGTAGAGCTGCTGCTGCTGCAGCCGCCTAAGGTGTAGAGCTGCTGCTGCTGCAGCCGCCTAAGGTGTAGAGCTGCTGCTGCTGCAGCCGCCTAAGGTGTAGAGCTGCT